>QLOS01004609.1:0-20014 GCA_003313725.1 Russula sp. MG48 | reverse complement strand
CCGAGCCACTTGACTTGGCCGTTGGGATACAGCAACCTGTACGTGAGTTGGAAGTCTGCCTCTATTTGTTGGCGAGGCAGGTCTCTTAGTTTGAGTGTCAAGAACAACGTGAAAGGCTCCTCAACCACGTTATTTTCAGCTGGGGGCGGGAGGGTGAAGGGTACGACCCCGTCGTCTGACTTGATGGGTGTCATAGGCAGAGCCTCCTCGAAGTTGTATGCTCCCCATTGTCCCTCCGCACGGTCGTCATCAACGGGGGCATTGGTCCATGCTTGAACCTTGACTCGGTCGCGCCTGAGTTGTTCTAAGGCAGAGGCAGAACCAATACGTGCTCTGAAAAGTAGAGAGACACCGCCTGCTCGGGCATTGGACGGGACGTCGACGAGGACAGTAGAATCGAGTGGAGGGAAGAACATGAGGGTGTGAATGGGACAGACAGAAAGGATGTTTAGTGTTACTCTACATAAATTACAACGACAGGGTCGAAACGTGGGCAAGGGCAGCAACTCGGAAGCACCGAACACTCGAGGCCTTCACGTTGTGTTGCCTTCAATCCGTCTCCTCCTCCGCCTAGAACGCCGTCCGCGAGGCCCTGACCCACCTCTACCGTCATGACGTTGATTACTGCCACGATTTGGTCGATTACCCCCAGTCCTTCTAGGGTGATTAGCCTGATGGTGATGATGATTTGCTCTCCTTCGGCTAATCTGTTCATATTCCCGTTGTACAGCCGCCGCCGCCGCCGCCACCTCTTGTTCGCTTCCGCTCTCCGATGAGCTACTGCTTTCCGCTTCCTCCTCGACATAGTCTGAGCCTCCCGAATTGTTACTTCCCAATGCATATAGCGCAACGAAGTGCGACAAATTTGTCTTCATATTTTTCGTGGCGGTCTGTCTGGTGGCCGCGTCCGCCTTCCATTTCCTGCGTTCCACCACGTGCAGATAAGCAATTAGGAATCAATTTCATCAATTCCCATGCTCACGTTTTTCTCGCCTGCCATTCAGTAAACTTTGATCCGTCATTCTCCCATCCCTCGACCCCACTCGTACGGAGGGCTTGTACGTGCTTCTCAATGGCGTTGTCAACTGAAAAATTGGGTATCATGGGAGCATCCACAGACAAGCTGGCCCGACAAATTGCACACGAAGGTGCATCCCTCTACCGTGTGTGAGCAGCAGCAAAGAAGCATTTCAAGGGAACCCACGTTTTTCTTGATCCAGCGCCATCCACATTCACCGCAAAAAGTGTGCCCACAGGGGTTACCAAGATGAGCAAAAGCGCTGCGAGGCAATTCATATCTGTTGTGTGAATGCAAGCATGCTTTCTCTTACAAAATATCACAGCATCTAGAATTGTGAATGTCAGAACATGCTTATAATCAAGATGCCGTAATCCTGACATAGGACAGATCATCTCATCTTCCAAATTACTGAGAAATTCCTTCAATATCTTCCTAGAAGACTCCTTTTGCTTCCCTTTGTGCTTTTTGGGACTTGATTCTCGGGTAGGAGGCGAAGATAACTGATGGACAACCTTGGTTGACTTGACCTCTGCTTCTGAGATTGGCCAAGGTTCGTCCTTGTTGCTCTCGGCACGCGAGTTTGCGCTCTGGACTATTTCGTAGAGTGCGCATGATAGGAGATAACTTTAAGTAGTCCGAGTCCGGTGTGAGAAGAAATGAGTTGCCCACTTTGCAATTCCGTAGGATCTCTTTCAACATGCCGATCTTTTGCCATCAATATATGTGAAATAATATGTCAATCACACAACATGTACTCACCATGAAAATATCGAGACGTCAACTCGTTTCCGCTGTCTGAGACACTCGATACATCCTGTCTCCTGTCTCCACTGGCGATGGGTGTCAACGTGTCCCCTGGTCCCGCCACTCGGGGTTGTAGCAACCTTCGTTCCACTTCGTCAATCTCGGCTAGAAATGCAGCGTCTACCTCTTCGTCTGAATACTGAGTCTGTGTCAAGACAGAGTCTTCCCCATTTGGTGGGGTGAGTGTGGAATGCCCTAGCTCAGTCGTAGCACCGCCGTTGCACGAGGTTCGAGCACGGGATTGGGGTGTAAGTGGGACATTGGAGAGTTCGGGCACAAAGTTCCAATCAACGCCAGCAAATGGATCCGGTAGTTGGTCATACTCGTCTTCAGACATAGTCGAGTTAACAGTTGTCCGAGTCCCGTGATATGGCCACGCGCGCGGTAATGCTTAGGTCATGTGACCGAGACGTTCACAAGACATGCCCACGTGACGACAACTTTCGATACCGAACACTATTCACTGGCATGATATGATGCATGACGGTAAATTCACTCCATCATTTTCTCAATACCATCCAGGCTAACGTGCATATCTTTCCAGCTTTAAGTTCTCTATCTTTTGGAGCTCTGCGTAAGGCACAGCGGACTCTCGATCGTACACATAGCGCATCAGATTCCGGAGAGGAGAGTGATGGGTCATACTCAAACGAAGGTCAATCATCGGATGGAGCCTCCGACGAGGAGAGCAAGCGAGAAGGTGATTTGCGTGTGAAGGATCCAAAGAAAGGGACTGCTATCGCTGCGCGGAAAAATAAGAATGCGTGAGTCCCGCAGTACCATGCATCCCCGGGCTTTCCCAATAACACCTACCAGCCCGACAGAAGTCACGTCCAAGCGACCGGTCTCGCGTCGGAGGTTGGTCGTAGAAGTACAAAAGATGGCAAGCACCATTCTGTCTTTATGCCTCATGCGCCGAGTTACATTGCTCTCTAATTTACTAGGAAGTTCGCGATCCACGCTTCTCTCGGCTAAGTGGCGAATTGGACACCGCCAAGTTTCGAAATCACTACAAATTCTTGTCGGACATGCGTGAAGGCGAGCTCGGGATGTTGCGTGAAAATCTCAAGCGTGCCCGTAAACTTCTGGCTTCGTCCCCTCGGCATCTTCGCCCAGAGCGGGAAGCAGAGGTGGAACGGCTTGAGCTTGCTGTTAAACGAGCGGAGAGCTCCGTCAACAGGGACAAACGTGAAAGAGTAGAGCAGGAAGCCGTAAACAAAATGACAAAGGAAGAGCGGGATAAGCGGCAGAAGGGTAAAAAGGCGTTTTGGTTAAAGAGCTGTGGGTTATTTCACTACCTCCATCCGTGGTCGCTGAGGAGAAACTTTTGTTCGAATAGCTGAGAAAAAGAAGCTGCTCCTTAAGGCTCGATATGACGCGGTGGCGGCAGAAGGTGGCAAGCGAGCCGTAAAGAAAGTTATAGAGAAGAAGCGGAGAAAGCTGAGCCAAACCGAAACAAAATCCCGGCCCTTCTCTCGAAACACGAAGTCAGCTTTGACGCCTGAGCCACCAAGGAAACGTAGCCTGCCGAGAGATGGCAGCACGCCCATAAACAAACGTCGAAAAGCGGCATAACCACACTCTACAGAGGAATAAGCACAATCAACCCCATCTAACCTTGTTGACCGTCATACATGTCCGATAAAACATAACGATCCCCTTCCAAACGGACGTCCAATGCTACTCCCAGCGACCCACTCCCTGTCCTCCAAAATGGTGTCACCCCCAACCAGACGCCTAGTTTCGACAGGAGGTTACGGCCGGGTGCCCTCTTGACCAGAGGATCACTGAGAATACCCTCCCAGCGGAACAGAGGTCGGGGTCGTATGACCGAGTCGTCATGGTCTGTCCCACCTCCGGTGCCAAGAGTAGAGAGGGGAACTTGTGTTTCGATATCGATATCTTCCATGTCGAGCTTACGCTGATTGTAGCCGTGATGAAATATGTTGGCCTACGTGGCAGAGTCAGTTCTGGAGAGAAATACAACGTACGATACTTGATTTACCCGCGATGATCGGCGGAAGACAATATCGTACATGCGGATGTACATCTTGTTCAGAAATCCATTGTCAATGAAGTCGCCCCGTCTTGGTTTCTTGTTAAGCAAGCCCCGTTGTGTGAGGAAACTTTCCAAAGCGGCGCGAGGTAGGGGTGTGTATGCAACTGATGAAGGATAATGGGGGTTGAAGTCTGGAGCGTGAAGTCTGAGCTTGCCGATAGTATCCGAGTTTCTTCTCCAAAAATCATCCTGGGAAGAACAAGTCAGAATGCTAGAAGGCAGAAACTAGTGTATAAAATCTGGACAAACCCAAAAGATGTACCACCAGGTCGCGAGTTCCGTGGTAGACACAGCGACCAACCGCTCATAAGTTACTCGGAAGACTGCTTCGTTACTAACGAGCAACTGCCTGACGCGAAGGTCACGTTCATGCCTGATGGAATCTTTTGCTAGTCTCTCTGGATCCCTTGGATGGTCGTATACCCCTAAAAGGAAGTCATACGTCAGAACTTCCGCCTTCGCTTTGCATTCCCGTTGGCAAAACTGGCGGTAGCCCGCTAATAAAGCTTCGATTCCGCCAACCCGAGAATGGATAAGGGCATGGTTCAGGGAAAGAAACCGTGCGAGCGCCGGGGTGAGATCGTACTCGTCGTTGGTACCGATGGTTCCTCCGTCCACCCTGACGTGCTTGTCGTAGATGATTTCTACATCGAACCCACTTCCAAGCTGTATTCCTTCCCATATAAGATAGCCTTTGCGTTTGATGTTTAGTGTGCCATATTCGTAGTAGGTTGAAGTTTGCGCTTTGTACCGCATACCCCGAAAGAAAAGTGAGACGCGTGAGTCTTCAGTCTATTACAGTCAATACTTCTTCAGGGATGACCCGGACGGAAACTAACATTAACGTGAAGATACGGCCAATAAACCTTTTGGCCATCTAGAGCGCGCAGCGCAGTACGGATTTCTCGCCTTCGTTGAATTTCCGCTTCAGAATTCTGCCTCACGTACTGCTCAAAATCGGAGAAGTCGTTTAATACGGTGAGAGGGCCATCGTCGTAGCGAAGAACCTGATACCGAACGATGAGAATGCACACTATCTGATCCCCATTCCCATTCGAAACGAACCAGGGTAGGCGGGAATGGCAACCACCACGCATTTCCGAAAAACCTCGTGGAACCCGGAGATAGTTGCGTGGACGGGCTTCTCCAGTAACAGTCCGGTCCGACAAAATTTCGTTGGATCTGTTCGGTTAGATACAAGAGATGAGTGGAGTTGAGACCGTGTGAACCTGAAGTCGCTATAGCTTCGCTGTAACCGACTGTGCCAACTTCCCGTAGAATCTTCTCCGATCACCAACATCAGAAGCCAACAAGTAGTCAAGTCAGTACAACGTACCTTGATATTCTCAACATGTCTCTCTCCTGGGGAGCCTTTAAAGTTCAATAGATACGGTGGGAACTCGGAATTTCTGGCCCGAATGTAGTGCATGGGTTGTTTCTCAGGGATCTTGCATTCAGGACTGGTCAAGAAAAGAGCTGTGATAGCTTCTTGCCAGATGCGTCTTCTTGTGTGCGGCGACGATGACGATATGTCGAGACTAGAACCAAGTCAGTAAACACACAGGGCATGGTATGAAGACTGACCGGGGAGAAAATATATCTATACCTATGTGTTACGTCGTCAAGCTAAACACCAGTAGATGTGGCGATAAGACTCACTGAAATCAATTCGCCCCGCCAACTCTTCCAAAACGACTTAATAACCGTACCCAGCCAATGTCTGATAAACTTACTCTTCACCAAGCGTTGCATTACATTCAGGTTTATAATCGTGAAGTCTGTCATCTCCTCTCAGTGAGCCTTAGGATCAAACTCATACAAAACCCACAGATTGTGAAGCTATAGGTCATAGCATATATCCTTGTATAGTGGTTCAATGTGACGTAATTGCAGTATTACCCAAAAACTTACATGTAGAGTATTGGACCATTGATAATCGTCTTTCCAGGCACATCTCCCGCAACGAGTAGAGCGACGAGGGACGTCAGAACATAATTTAACCTGGATATCCACTCGCTGGCGTTGTTGACTGGGTCAAGGAAAGGCGAAAATATCCATTGGAGAGAGAAGAACATCAATGTTACGACCAGGAGAAGTACTTGGCGAATAATAACAACCCGTGTCCTAGAGAAGGAGCGGAAGAAACAGTTGTCGGGATTGATCACTGCGACGATTAGCAGTGCGGTAAACTTCATGAAGAGATAAAGAGGCTCGTAAGTTCCCCATTCACGCCGGAAGCCTATGTCAGAGTAGTGGGAATAAGTCATCGAGATTGTGTTATGTGCATACCAGAGTATAAAAAAGTGAGAGGATTTTGATCCCGCTCAAGTAGCCGCTGGTATTCCCGGTTCATATTGCTGACACTTCTTGGTTTCCCGAGCTCGGTAAATTTGTCGACAACAGGGACTGATTGCTTGATGAGTTTTCTCAAGGCAAGGGGGTAGGAAATGGTAAGCTAGGAAAATCAGCGGGGCGGTGTGGCGAGGAGGGAATGGTGTTTAACGCACGGCACAAAGTATCACGATTGCAAGAATCATGACTACAGGGGCGAAATTAATTTCGTTTCTCTTCATCGTAGTCGTGTAGCAGAAGTCTAAAGGATCTCTAAATTGGTCCGGCGGCCCCAAAGGTGCGATGACGGGAGGATTGGTTGCGGAATTAATGTATGGGTTAGGAACAGCCCAGAGATCATCAGACCAGGTGACGACATGGACAGCCATGGTGCTTAGAGGGAGATATATGACAGTTAGCAAGAAACTAGTGATGATGATGCTTCGCCCGTGGCTCCGGTCTGGCTGTTGGAAACCCTCCAAACAGCCATAACGTTTGCAAGGGACCGTTGAGATATGAAAAACGTATAATAACAACCCAGCAAGTCCCATAAAGATAATAAGAAGTATCAGGGATTGTACGAGGTTCGATGCGAAGTTGAGCGCTAGGACATTCGGTCTGCAAAACTGGGATTGAGTACCAGTTTTCCTACTGATCGGGAGCACTGACATTGTTCCTAAGAATATTTGCCGCCATTCATGCCACGCATTATGGCCTTTGTGCGGGACTAGAACGCAACATATGAGGAGTGACAGAGAAGTAGATTGGTTCACGCACCGATCGTTGTCAAGATCAGGGCAAATATCTGGATAGTACTAAACAAGCCCTGCAAGCTGTAGAACATGGCAAGAGCACTAGACCCCTAGGAAGCATCTAGCAGACTGGAAGCAGCCGAATGGAGGCTACTCACAGTGACGCCAAGTACTACGTTCACAACTCCGCCGAGAATTGAGCTGCATTTTCTCCAGGCCGGCTTCACTTTATAGTTCATTTCGAGAGATTCAATGCTTCTGCCAGTAGCTGCAAGGCGATCTAGCGGCATGAACATATCTTTATTTATACTTGCTTGAGTCCTCGAAGACGAAGAAAATGCAGGGAGAGGTAAAGAAGATATATACTCGTCTAATTGAGGAAGAGAGAGTGGAGCTGCATGACGAGAGAATACGGTAGGCGCAGAGATGGGTGACTGGTCGCGAGAGCCGTGATACAGAAGGGTAGCTGCTTGCTCAGGAAGGGTTGCGCTTTGAGAGGGTGGATAAACATGAGGAGAATGGGGAGATAACAAGTGCTCTTCCCCAGCTCGAAAAGCGTCTGCTCGTATGGAAGCTTTGGCCGTGCGGGCATTTCCGGAGCCTTCGCGAAAGTGTAAGCCAACTGGGCATGAATCACATCCGCTGCCCAGAGTCGAGTCCGTTATAGAATCCGTATCGATGCCGGTTGAGTGGGCAAATGGTGTGAGAAGGTTGGTAGTGGATCTCAAAGGAGAGGAAATGAGATTTCCAGAACCTTGGCCAGATGCTCCAGATCTGGGCAAGAATTGAACAGGTGAAAGAGGTTCCTGCCTGTGACCAGAGCCAGGCCATTGAGTGGTCGAAGACGATTGACGGGGAACAGCACGGAGATCCGAGGCGGAAGGCAGCGACTTGGATTCATTACTATCGGCCATAGTTAATTGACTTTCCATGGCCGCAGTTCTTCATGATATCTCGGGAAAGGGGACGTGTTTACCAGCAACGGCGAGTCTCAAACCTGAGTGCTGTAAAAGCCTGATCCGCTAAATCTGGTAGCCTATTTAAGCGTAACTCACGTGGTGTCATGGCACGCTTACTTGACTTGTCTCCTGACTCGAGGGCTACAGATAATCCAACCAAAAACATAACGAAAATACACACAAGGCAGCTACAGATACTAAAGCTAGAGACGAGATACATAGATGAGTCAAACACCCACTCTGTCAACACGTCAGCGCCTCTGATGTGAAACTTCACAAATGACCGCGGGACTGACCTGTGGACGACCTTTTTCTGTTTAACGGCCTGTCAGCTGACTATACTTAAGGTAAAATCCGCCACTAACCTGACCAGAAAATCGTACGATTTCCCGTTTTTCCAGCAAAAAGAGCGTCCTCTCGAGAGAGTGATTTGAGTAACCTTGTTGGGTGACAAATTCTCTCACTAGGCTTTGATAGCTTGTACTCCAGCCAACGGGCAGCCTCCGCCGGATCTCCTTTTCAATCCTATTAATTTCTTGATTGAGCTCTCCGCGGGAAAGGCCATCTACTGAGCCAGCGGAGACAGCATCCATTGTAGAGAATCTGAACAGCCGAATTGCCTCCTCGACGTGGTACGTCTGTACCACAGGTGACAGTGTCATCTTGGCGAGCGACTCGGAAATGCGGATAATTGCTTCTAATTGTCTATCACGACAGCATCAGCAGACGGTAACAAAGGGCGTGTTAAACTTGATCAGACCGAATAGTGATAGGAATTGAGCTCCGCTCATCATTATCCTGTTCAACTTGTTGAACTTGCTTACGAAGCCCGACAAAATGACTGCTAAGCATTTCTTGAGCGTCGGGGGATAGTCTAGGCGCGCACTTCCTAAGGCCCAAGCTGCTATTCAAATGACACGAACTGGAAGGTGAACAGTTACATACGACTTGCAATATGAGATGTACCGTTTCATCTTGTCGATATCGATTTCGCCTATTACCTCGCCATTCTCAGCTGTATTCGAGTTTGGTCGATTCATGTGGATATTCATCACATGTTTGGCAATTGTCTGGTAGCAGTCAAGCAATTTATTGAGAATGAGTCGTATTTCACTGACCCTATCGCGCTGTTCATCATGCACATCCTTCACGATAAAAATCATATCGAAGCGGGACAGTATTGTCGTCTGAAAGTCAATATTCTTTGTGGTATTAGACATAACCGGCAATGACCACCGATAAAAGAGCTCACTTCGCCTGGGCTTCGACCCTCATCGTATCTGCCCCAAACTGGATTAGCCGCCGCGAGAACGCTCGTTCTGGAGTTGAGAACGGTCGTAATGCCAGCTTTTGCTATGGATATCGTTTGCTGCTCCATGGCTTCATGGATGGCGACGCGGTCTTCGTCCCGCATCTTATCAAACTCATCAATACAAACCACACCTGTATCTGCTAAGACCATGGCGCCTCCTTCTAGATAGAATTCCCGCTGGACAACCAAGTAAAAAGATGAGCTTTCAAGACCCGACGTAGAAACTTACAGAGATCGAGTCGCGCTGAACTGAAGCTGTTAGACCTGCAGCGCTAGAACCCTTCCCTGATGTATAAACAGCGATGGGCGCGACCTACGGATGAAAGTCGTCAACGCATGGAGACACGCAAAAGAGTAGGATCTACCTTTTCAACGAACTTCAAAAGCTGACTCTTGGCCGTTCCGGGATCACCTAACAGCAAGACGTTGATGTCTCCCCGCAAACGCATACCATCCGGCAGAACTTTCTTCGATCCGCCAAAGAGTAGACAAGAAATGGCTTTCTTAATATCTGGGAAGAAGTGAACCTGGCGTCTAAAAGACTCGCAAACAAGATGTACCCAAGCTCCCAAAGATACTCGGAGCAACGCTCTTGGCGAAACGTTCATAAAACCCTTCGCTCCTGGCCATCTCGTTGAACTCTTCCTCTTCTTCGGGGGTGAATTGGACACCAAAGGGGTTTAGACCACCTGTGCCTGCTGCAGATGGTGAAGACAATTCAAGATGGACAACTCGAAGGTACGGCGTCCGTAGTGCGGATACACCAGCGGATTTCTGCGGCACATTGGTCAACCCGAAGCACGCAAGTTAGACAGCCGCATACATTCTTTGATGAGTTGAATGTAGAATAAATTCCCGTGGCAATGACCCTAGAACCGGGGACGACCTGGCCGGTATTGTATCGATCTGACGAGAGAATTATATGCCGTGGGAGCTCCCCAACGGGTACCATATCGGGCGCCTCTTGGAGCTTGAGTGTTTGATGGTCGGAAAATGTAGACTTCGAGTGGACGATGAGGTATGGATCCATTGGACAGTCCTTCTTCTGCCCCTCGGGTTCCGGGGCATCGCACACGCGAGGAAGACCTCGCTCCGCCCCTCCACCCAAACCGCCCAACCCGGCCGCAGGGTAGATGATTTTTATAGAACGACAGGCACGACACTGCAAATGCAGTTTCGTTGCCCGGGAGGAAAGTACAGACGCAGAGATGACGATACCCGGTATGCGAATGAGCTTGTTCATGGTGTCGGCCGTAAGGTCACGAAACTGAAGCATGTTCAAGCCGGACTTGACGGATATTTGGATTTTGGGAATAGAATGGGCGGCAGCTTCAGGGCTTTCATCGAGACCACTCTCAAGGGGGAATAAAATAGCCCGAGACGCTTTAGTGGCAGCATTCTCAAACTGAGAGGGGATCATCGGATACAAAACACTATTGAAGCCGACATAACGCACTAGTGGTAGCACATCAGCGGGCTTATTCTGGACCAAGTGCGCAAGTTCGTCGTTGTAGAGACTTATATGACGCAAATCGACATCTAATTGATAGTGTTTCAGAAGCAAGTTTGCTCGAAGCTTATCCCTAAACCCAGCACGTCAGCGAAAGACATAGCAGGACAGGTAGACGCGTACCGATACGTGAATTCGCCCCCAAGACGGTACTGCAGAAGGAAATCAAGCAAAAGCTTCTCGGTCTCGGATGGGGATTCTGTAGAGAAGGACGGAGCATTTTGATGTACAGACACGGTGTAAACGCGATCCGCATCGAACCCAGACATGATTGCGCGTGTAGTGAAGAGCTTAACGAGGCTATGCGGCGAACGCGACGCGACAGGCCGGTGAATGAGAATTTAGGGCCGGCTTTGACGCGTCATAACACGTGCCATCAATCACTAGGACTTATCTACTACTACTACTACTAGTACCCCTTTGCTGCCTCACATTTAAACGCAAGCACAGGCCGGGCAAAATGGATACAGGCGGACAATCTGTCGTCCTACCTTCAAGCACATTGTCCAGTCTCTCCATCTCGCTGTGGGTTCTGTAGAATAGACACAATCGGTTAGCAAGATTCTGATCACCGGGTCATCCCAGACATCCTCTCCCGATCTTGAATATCTCGGAACATCTGACTCGTCTAAGGCTGCAAAGAAACACTAGCCTTCCTTTTGGTGCACATATAATTTCCTTCGTAGGTTGTCTGATCTCATCTTTCCGTAGTCCTTGGTGCACTCCTCGGGACCCAAAATGGTCGTGAAGTCGAGATTGTCAACACCTTCGAAGTAGCCGCAGAGCAGGGCGAAAGAGTCGATCACGGGTCCTTCAATGTGAGAAGGGAACAATGTGCGCTCGTGGCTCCAATATGTGGTACCCTGCTGAGAACCCTGTCCCCAGACAAACAGGTCTTCCCGTCCCTAGAATTCATTGGGTGGTATACTGTCGCCTCACACCCTACGTCAAGGCACATTGCTCTTCACGAACAAGTTTGTTTCTCATTCCCTCTGTATAGCTGCCGCGTGACCCCTTCCAGTTCTCCACATATTGTTCGAATCCTCTCCTATTGATCCTGCAACCCATTCACACACCAGGTATCAATGTGACACCTGGGCACCTGCCTATCAAAGCATATGAGCCGACAATCGAGATCCGTGACCGGTCTTCACGGTCTGTGTACATAGAGGCTTCTTTCACAGTCGAGACTGGGGAGGCAGAGAGGATTGCTGTCGACACGACGGCTCGCGGAGGGGAACGTGGTACTAGCCGTACGTTTTATTCGTCTCATTCGGCCTATATCTGCACGTTGCTTCCTAGTTGAGTCCCATCTTCAAACACAACGAGCTGCTGTCAACATGCTACATGATCGTATTCTGGTCCTTGTAAACTACGTCAACGATGTTCTCTCAGGAATGTCTTGTAATCCTGCACGCCACACCCGTCCTTATCGCCCCTCATTTTCAGGTTCTACAGCGAAAGATCACGCTACGATACGGTCCCTGGCTGCCCTGGTTGCATCACTCCCGGCAAGCGACAGCCAGGGTTTTAGAGACGAGTTTGAAACTGTGTCTACTTTCATATAGACCCGCATCTTTATCAGCTAATGGTTTGTGATAGGAATATGAAGATGTTCAGCTCACAGCGTATTTGTCCACTCTGACTAAATCTGCTAGCATCCTGAATGATGTACGTACCTTAACCCCCACGTTGCGACGGTGTCCTCAGCTATATATAGATCGTCGACAAACACAATGTTTTACACTCCAGTGGCAAGGAAGAGCGTCCAGCCGGCAGTTTTATTTCCGGCAGGAGGAGAGGGATTCACGGGCGCGGGTTTGGTGGCCCTGGCGATTGGGACAGGATGCATTGAGAAGTCTGAGGCACAGACTCGCGCCGGTCTGCTCTTCGTTAGTCACACGATATGGTTTTGTTACAAGCTCAAGATAGATGTCAATGTATTTCAAGCCTACTGTCTCGAGAGCAAGTGCTGTATATGCTCTGTATTCTACATGATGTTGGAGCTTGAGCTTGAGTCTGTATATTTTGTTGCCCGAAGAGGATGCCCTTAAGATTTAGAGTCTCGGTAAGTTATAAGATATCTGATAACTGGTTTGTCCTACTAGTACTAGTATTACACGCCGCTACTAGCCCACACTCACACCTCCATCTCTTCCGAGTCAATTGACCTAGTACGGCTCAACATGTCGCCGAAAACAATAGATCGCGTGACGTTCGGAACACTCCTCAGTCTCCTCAATCTCAGAGGCTTTTACATCTTGGGCTTCTCTTTCATTTTTGGGATGTGTGAGTCTTGGTAGCGATGGTCATGAGTTCAATTAATCCATTGCAACGTACAGCACTATGGGTGACCTTCATTGGAGGTTAGAACACACCTTACATTCTCAAGCTGCTGATGTATTTACGTCCACCAGGGGTAGTTACCTACAAGGCACTGCGTAAGTCCTCATTTGTTTGAGCCTTCCGTGCGTGTGTGTCACACCCACTTTAGCACGTAACCAGTTTAGCGCCCTTCAACAGCGCATCTTCCCCATCTACTTTGAACTTAACGCCCTCGTATCCTCTGTTCTCCTCCTCGCCTGGATTTACAATCACAATTTGGCCATTGCACATATCGCGTATCCCACAGTCCCAGATGTCGCCCAAGCATACGCTCTCGCTCTTGTCTCTGTCTCGCAGGCATTGAACTTCTTCTGGATTGGCCCCGCCACGAGCAAGTATGTGATGTGGCAACTCCACTTGTCATTCCCCCTCACTCGCCTCACAGGCTTCTGGTAGCTCGACATAAGCTGGAAAAAGCAGAGGGCAAGGATGCCCACGCGGCCAACGTCAGCCCTCTCTCGATGGCTGTCGCGCACACGTCGCTGATTCGTGGCCATAGGTATCGGCAGACATGAAGACCCTTAATGCGAAGTTTGCGAAGTTGCATGGGTATAGCTCGCTTGCTAACCTCGTTGCATTCCTCGCACTGGGATTTCATGGGTTATGGATCGGGACTTATGGAATCACTGCTTAACGAGCTATAAGCTGACGGTAGGGGAAAGTTCTGGGAAGTTCCGCGTACATAGTCGTGTGATAGGCGATTGGCACTTAAGATAATACAGAATGATGACTATGCCCCTACACTCTCTATGCTGGGCAGGAAACCTTCCTTCAAGCTTCTTTCCAGACGTCGTATTTCCTCTACTGAAGTAGCTTTCGCAATGGCCTCCCTGACCTTGTTGGCCTCGTCTTTGGTCAGAAGGCGACCAGCCTTTCCTGGTGCAACCATAGGGCGAGGCTCTTCCGCCACCGTGACGTTCTTGGCCGCACCTGTCGACACGGTCGTTGATAATGTGGTAGCGAGGGTGTTCATGAGTCCGTCTGCTGTCAAGAACAGGCCTTTCGCTGCTTGTCTCTCCTACAACCAGTATTGAGCCCGTATGTCCCGCTCTGTACGCAGAGGGAGGCGCACCTTGTCACGAATTCTCTGAAAATCTAAAACTCTCAGCCCTGGTAATCTCCAGGCAAGCCATTCGCGATACCATTTTTTTTCCTGAACAGGGTTCCCTAACAAGCTTAGGTATTTGAGTCCCTTCACGTCCTTAAGTGGTTCAAGATCGCCTAATTCCGTGATATTATTATTGGTAAGGATGAGGGTCGCGAGATTAGGGACAGAGAGATGCAAGGAAGGCGAAATGGTGGATATCCGGTTGTTTGCGAGGAGAAGTGTGCGGAGCCGCCTCAGAAGGGGTAAGTTGCTTAGTGAGACGAGAGAGTTATCCGTAAGATCGATAGCATCGTGTTGGTCCTACGGGTTGTGCATTCGTTGAAGTGTGGAGTAGGGTGAGATCATGTATGTGCGCACCTTGGTCACACCAAGGTTTTCGATTGCGGGGATTTTGTATCCTGGATATTTGACGGACACGATAGTTGATGAACGGTCTCGATACGAAAATTTGGTCAAACTTACCGCGAAGGTCGAGTTGACGCTCCTTGACGGGATTGAGCGCAGAAGGAGCCTGAGCAAGTAGCTCTGGGGTGAGCTTCATGGTCGATTGAAGGTGCGTGTGAAAAAACAGGCGCACGCGCCGATAGACTGGGCTTGGCTTGGCGTGGCTGAGGATTCGGCGTGATAGCCAGCAGCGTGCCTTGCCTTTTCAACAATCCACCACCATGAAGCCTGTTCACGAACGTTTGAACCTGTGAGCAAATCTTTCTCAAATTTCATTCCGTCTAAAGAGCGGCCGTAGGTATACCAACGATGATGAGTCCTACATCTTTGTACCTGCCGAGCCCGCAGCAGCAAGTCCCCTAGTGGTCCATAGGCACTCCGGAGACATTGTGCTCGACAGTGAGCCTTTATACACGTGCATCAGTGATGGCCCATAATCTTCGAGACAGTACCCAATTCTGCGATACCCTCTTCAGCTAAGCGCTACAAGAAAACGATCTATGGCATTTTTGGCCTAATATCCCTGTCCCAATGTAGGTCTCCCAAACGATTAGAATACTTCTTTCGCTAGACACAAGCCTCTGCAGCAGAATACCTCATCGTAGTTACGGGTCGAGAACTGCGGGGACACCTCTTGGGACATCCCATCTACCGTGCCATCGATTTCGACATCCTCCCGCTCAACCCTGGCGTGTCAGTTTCCAAACCCTCCCACCCCGTGGAAACACATCTGCTTGCACTCGTTCGCTCTCATTTGAACAGCGGCCACTTCCTATATAGCTATGAATTCGACATCACACGGCGTTTGCAGGCTCAGCACGTAGCAAGGGAAAACGACGAGGATAAGCCAATGTGGGAAATAGTACGTGCTATTTTGCCCAAGGTCATGGCTTTTTTTTTCTCAGCTTCAGTGCAGGCAGACGACAGGTTCTTTTGGAATAAGTGAGGTTGGGTGCCCATAGAATATACAAGCTAGCTCATCACTGTTTCCTTCAGGTTTCTACATTCGAGGTTCATGGATATATCCATCTCAGACCTCAAAACCGATGTAAGTCGTGGTGGGGGATAAACGTGGCCTTTCTGATTCCCTGCACAGCTGAGCTCATACATCCTTCCTGTGATAAACGGAAGTGTGTACACCATCCTCATGTCGAACACGTGGTGAAGTGCCTTGCTAACATGCTTTTCAGCCTTCAATACACGCACAGTGATGGTTAACGATCGGAAGCTACAGCTTTGCCTCATCAGTCGACGTTCTCGTTTCAGGGCCGGGACGAGGTACTTCAGGCGTGGCGTTGATCATGATGGTCACGTCGCAAACTTCAATGAGACAGAACAGATTGTCATCGTTCCATCCCAGGCAGATCTAAATGAGGCCGCCACGACGCTGAGCTTTGTCCAGATCCGCGGAAGCGTACCAGTTTTCTGGGCTGAAATCAACACTTTACGCTACAAGCCGGATCTCCAAATTATGGACCTACAGGACTCTGTAAGGATCTAGCTCTGAGAACTTCTTCCGGTGTGGACTGAACTTGTCATTGAGGTGGATGCAACACGCCGCCATCTCCAAGAACAAGTTTCGTTGTACGGGGATCAGAGTCTCGTCAATCTGGTGGACCAAAAGGGATACGAAAAGCCAGTCAAAGAGGCATATGAGTGCTACGTCGCAAAAGTGAGCGTGCCAAACTATTTTGTTTGATACCTCGCTAACCGCTTGTAGGCAAATGTCCCTCAAGTCAGGTACCAGTACTTCGACTTCCACAATGAATGCAAACATATGCGTTGGGATCGCATAGGCCTTCTGATCGATAGCCTCACTGATGATCTGCTGCGAGACGGGTGCGTCGTCCGGGGGCCCTCGTAGACGTGGTTTCACATTGCCTTTCAGCTACTTTCACCTCGACTCGAAATATCAAGAACCTGTGAAATGGCAATTGGGTGTCGTTAGGACAAATTGCATGGACAATCTAGATCGCACCAATGTTGCGCAAGCTGCCATTGCCAGATGGACACTTGATTTGCAGCTAAAAGCCGCGGGCATCCTAGCGGAAAAGGATGGAGTAGATCAACACGAGGAAATCGACGTCACCTTGCGGGAGAGTACGAAAACGATAGTCACTCTCCGTTGTCCCTATGCTAATAGTGACATTTCAGTGTGGTCAGAACACGCCGATCTCATTTCCAAAGCGTACGCTGGATCCGGGGCTATGAAGACAGATTTCACGCGCACCGGCAAGCGCACCCGCCAGGGAGCATTTGATGACTTTAAGAAGGGAGCGTTCAGGTATATAAGGAATAACCACTTTGATGGTGCCCGTCAGGTGAGGGCTGGGTACGTTGGGATGATTTCAAGTACTTATCCTTGGCAAGGACGCGTATGATCTTATGACGGGCGCTTGGGTCCCGCGAAAGGGACCTTCATCTGCACTGTTTATGATAACTGATACGCGGCCATTGATTCTCCGTGCCGTGGGTTCCTCGTCGTAATTGTCTCTCCGGGCTTTTCTGATTATTATTCAGGTTCCCTATATCTTGAGCTTTTCGTTGTTTATGATCTTGGCCGGCCTCACTTTGCCACGCACATCGGGTGTGTCCGATACTAATATGTTTCCGTCCGCCCACTAACACGGTTTTTAGACTACTCTCTGATATACTACTTTGCGCTCTGGTTCACCCTGGTCGTTCTCTCCACCGTTTTCATCTTGATACACGGCCTCGACTATGTCTCATGGCCCCGTCTTCTCCCTCTTACAGAGGTCATTCACTACAATGGCCCAGGGTTCCGCTCTGGTCACCACGGGACAGGATTCGGTCTAGACTTTGGTAAACTGAAGTCGGGCGCGAATGCGCAGTGGATGACTCGTGGAATCCGACGCTTAGACAAGCAGATTGAGGAGATTGAATTGGGTGCCAAGAGACATGTCGATTGAGAGTGTCCGAATTATCATAAGAACTGTCTGTCGAACTTTTTTTTTCATGCCCTTTTTTTGTCATTTCGCGCAAATTTATTTACTTTATAAGACTTGTGCTACGAATATTCTAAAAACCTAGATTCGGTTAAAATCCCGACTAATCTCGCGAGTTGCCGTTCGTTTCCGGGGTGACCCAACAAGACATCAGTGTCCGAGTATCTTTTCACATCACCCCTCGCTTGTCCCGTCGTCATGTCCAGCAGTAAAAAACGTAGCTCGCCCGGTGCAGAGACGGCAAAAAACGGCGACCCATTCGCCGAAGTTGATATCGGAGATGCAGAGGAGAGCATCCTTGCCGAATACCAGAAAAAAATCCAGCGTGTGGAGCTCATTCTTGGTGGGTACATTCCCCTGTGTTTCTGTTATCACAAGAGGATGTAATATCGGCATCACTCATGGATTTCCCCCAGAACGTCGCGCGCAGGAGCAGCTGACGCCTGTTTACCAACAACGCCGTGAAGCGCTTAAAGGCGTTCCCAAGTTTTGGCCCGTTGCGCTGTTGAAACATTCGCTGTTCACACTTCAGGCACAACACGATGCAGACCGGCTGGCTCTGAGCTATCTGGAGGATGTGTGGGTCGTCCGTGACCCACGCGAACCCAAGGTGTTCACGTTGGAGTTTGTGCGCTTTGTTTGCCACGATTGAAATCGATTTGACGCTGACTCGGGATCGCTTAGTACTTCAAAGAAAATCCTTATTTCAGCGACTCGGTGTTGAAGAAGGAATACAAATTTGAGCCGTCAACCGCGGCTGCTGATGAAGAGCCCGACGCGGACGGCATCACGCCGTCGATGCTTGAGTTTTCGTGGGAGCGGGATGTGTCGGCTCAGGTCCGTTTATGCCGTCATTTTGGTGCAAGTCCTTACGCATGACTTAGGCCACAAAAATTAACTGGAAAGACGACTCGAAGAATCTGACGAAGCTGTATCCTCTCCAGATTGATGAGGACGATGGTGAAACGTTGGCTGACCCAGGAAGCTTCTTCAACTTTTTCGAGGTCGCGAGGGACTATAATGACGTGAGTTTGTTGAGGTCATGTCAGGGCTGATTTTGTGATTTAACTGCATGAACAGCTTGGAGTGGTAATCGCCAACGAGGTGTTCCCCGACGCAATCGAGTACTTCCGAGGAGATGCAGGAGGGGACGAGCTTTACTCTGACGATGAAGATGAGGAAAGCGAGGACGATGATGAGAACTCAGAGATTGACCTCGAGAAGCCACGTGCAAAGAAGGTGAAGCAAGGGTGATCTAAGGAGTGAGTGATTTACGAGTAGAGTCGCGAGCAAAAGCAGTACTTTATTCTCCTCCTACTAGTTTGTTTCCTATCCTACCCGCTTATTCGATCCCGGTTGTTTCGCATAGTAACGCTCACTGGCATGCCCATGTGACACTCATCGACAATGACGATGATCATGACTACGGCCGCGGTCACGGTACGACCGCGGTCACGGGTTAAAGGTAATGCCGGAGAACCACAAGGCCGTGCGTGAACTCTTGTTCCAATCGAATTTATTTTTTTTGGCTGGCCGTCTTCTCAGTTCATTCTTTGTCTGCGTTCGTTTCCATTCCCCGCTTGAGGCACTCTCTCTTTTTTCCCTCACGGTCCTTTCCTGTCCTTTAGCCAACCATGAAGCTGTCTACAGCTCACTTACTTCCTGTCCTTTCCCTCCCCGCATTTACTTTAGCTCATGTCAATTATCCTCGCCAAAGCTTCGCCTCCTCATCCAGCATTACCAGCACTACCACCAGCAGCATCAGCAGTGGTACTTCGTCTGTCTCGAGTACCAAAGTGTCCACTACCACCACCCTTTTGCCTTCATTCACTTTGAAGTCGCAAAACCCGACTGCTGTTCCTCTTTCCTCCATAGTTGCCAATGTAACTTCTGCTGCGTTTAGCCCACTGCCCACTGCGGTTCCGCCAGGGACAAAGCCGACCGCTATTCCCAACGCACCTGGTATTCCTGACAGTGAGCATTCGACTTGTTTCCTGCAGGAAACTATATAACATCTCTTTATGTTACTAGTCTCTGGCTTGTCCCCTAACAAATATCCCGCGATGGACAAACCACCGCCTACGGATTCTCCTGAAGTTCAGCAGTGGATCAAGGAAGTCATGAACTCGGGCGTCAGCATTCCCTCCTTCGATCCTACGGTTGCTGGCGGATGCTCCGCGAACCCTGCTGCCGTCTCTGACTCGAGCCGTTGCTGGTGGACGTGTGGAGGTTGCACACGCTCAACTGATATCACTACTTGTCCTCAGAAGTACACTTGGGGCCTCACATATGATGATGGTCCCTCCCGTTATACCCCTGATCTCCTTAACTATTTATCTCAAGTCAACCTTTCGACAACTTTC
>QLOS01004599.1:0-13989 GCA_003313725.1 Russula sp. MG48 | reverse complement strand
AGCTGCGCGCTGCGTGGGACCGTGTTGGGGTGTACGTGGCCGAGGCGGCGTCGGGGCTGCTGGAGCGCTCGAAGCGCACGCTCGTGGGCAACGGCTCGTACGAGGGCTTCGTCGCCGAGGTGCTCGCGCAGGTGCCGAACGCGGCGCCGCCGCACGCCCCGGGCGAGTACGGCTTCCTCATATACGCGCAGACGGCCGCGCAGGTGCACGCGCGCCTGGCCGACATCATGCCCGGAGACGTGGTCGTGCTCCAGGGCGCCAAGCTGAAGGGACACAAGGGGCTGCAGTCGTACAGCATGAGCGCGGGCGAGGGCAGGCCGTGCGTGGGCGTCGTGAGCGAGTTCGACGCGAAGAAGCTCAAACTCAGGGCGCTTCAGGCGAATCGTCGGGTCGGTCAGGCGGTGCGTAGTACTTGCCTCTGTTGGTATGTGCGCCGCACACCACTTATTTCTGACCGTGTATTTTTTTTTTTGGTAGACCGTGGAATCGGTAAGCTACAGGTTGGAAGATCTGAAAAGTGGCACAATCAAGGTGAGGCACACCGCACGCTCGTCCCGCTTCATCACAACCAACGACCTCCCGATAGGTGTATCGTGTATTGGAAGTATGAGGTATGCAGCGATGGAGAGCATCGTTATGGACGTCAGATCTGCAATTTTGTATTGATACAGTCAAATGATGAAACACGGAGAGATGTGGATCATGATTGTTCGACATATTCGTTGGGAGGTGCAAGGTCGTCCGTGGACACGGTGCTACTAATGAGCCGGAAGGGTGAACGAGACCTGCTGGCCTAGTTTCTTAGTCTACCACGGGCCGAAACTGACAGTCGCCCCTGCCCCTGGAAGTGAACGAAACAACCACTATTACTCGCGAGGGTCCAGGCGTCTTCTAGAGTACTGTACAAGTTCGCAAGCTCGGCCTGTAACCCTGCCCGGCCAAGGGTATCCACGTCATTCTTTTCATTCTCAGTGATAATTATGAGTCTCGTAATGACAGGCGTTGGAAGGGACGCGCAGATGTGTCACGTAGCCCTCTTGGTTTCGGGGTCAAGATGGGGGTGTGAACGCCGCACCGGACGACGTCTGAAAATAAGTTATTGTACGTGCCCGTGCCACTGGTAGCCGCGTGGCTGCGTCATAGAAAAAATACTGTAAAATAGGCATTTATGGCAGCGCATAATTGACTTGTCAGGAATCACCTTGACGAATTCATAGATGTGTGCAAGTGCGAGTCAAAATTATATGAGATCAAGCACGTCAGATGGCCGCGAGGATGCTGTGAAGTGTACCACGCGATCACCAGCGCTCGCTGCAGTCTGCGCCTTTCCTCTATCGTCGATTGCGCCAGAATAGGTTTTGCACGACACATTGGACTATCGTTACGTTCGAAGATCCGTGAACATCGTGGTAGCCCGGGTCACGTTGTCGCAGTCAGTGAATATGGTATAACACGATAGGGACATTCCTAGTTGATGTGGTTACATTGGAAATACCATTGCACTGAAGATGTCATGTGTGACACCAAAGAAAGAATTATGGTTGTGTATACCGTAGTGTCGTGTCCTCATCATAGCCGAGCTCGTAAAGAGCGAATTCGGTTCTCCATAAGTGCCAACTTGAACGCCTGCAACAGGTGCGCAGCTCCACCAAAAGGGTGGATCAGATTTCTACGGGAAAGTGTAGTCACATCTGTACCTTGGAAGTCTGGCTGCAACGGCGTAAGGAGTTATCATCTACCGTGGAGCACTTCACCGGGAGGGGAGGGATTGCACCGTGGTCTGTTCTATCTTTTCCCGGGGAAACTCGGCTTGCGAACACGGTTCCACTATGTCGGTTCCTAGGAATCGTAATGTATTACCCTTCTCTGGAGAGTTTGGCTGCTCTTTTTTTCGAGTAACCCCTGAAATCAGGCTTCATCCCTGCCGTTGTCTCAGTTGAGCCCGCGTGGGCCATGGTCGCCTTCATGATCCGAAGGACGTCTCCGCATCGAGCATGCTTGGCACTACTAGAAGGATACCTGTAGGTGACGGGTCCATGCTCTCAAATCGTCATAGTTGCCTAAGTGGGGAGAGCGCAAAGAACCCCCCCGCCCCGTTTCCTTCCGGGGCTTCTGAGGTGGCGGCAGATGCAGGAATAGAAGCACACAATCCTGCACCTGGTGACGCTTGCAAAGCATTGATAAACAAGTGCTCTATCAGGAACAATGCATCATGTCATACCAAACAGAAACGGAAGGCCGTCGTCAATGGTACGCCGGTCAGTGGAAGGCGATGAGCTCAAGGAATCACATTGGGGGATAAGCTATAGACTCACCATATAGCGCAAGTACATGAAACCCGAAACGAAGCCAACTCGCCGGGGCCAGTACAAACAAATATTTGAGACAAGCCCCATCTAGCCTTGCTCTGGAACACCGATGTATGCGACGACGCCACCGCCGATTGATAAATTCGGTCTCATGTAAAATTGGTATGCATGCTATCGTCGAATCAGACGTCAGAATCGTGGGCCCCAACGGTCGGAACTACCTCTGGCCATCGTGATGCAGCTGCGTATTGTATAGCGATGTCCGTCATGCATCAATGTGGCTGGCGAAACAGGGTTGCGTTGCGCCCATAATAGCTCCGTACCCCTTGGACGTCGGCCCGGGCCGTCTGCGGAGCATCCAATGTTCAAGAACAAACAACATATCTAAAAGAATGCGCACGAGAATGAGTAAAAGGATGGTGCTTGTAAAATCGATCTTTACGTCCGGGAGCGCACGATGAACGTAAAAGAGCATGGATTGAGGCCGACTAATGGAATCACGGCAGGACATCGCCCAGCGCTGATGGACACGATATAGCGGGCCGCCTTCACATAGCAGGGAACGGCGTTGACTTTGGAGTTGTGAAAGTCATCGAAGGGTCCAATTGATGGAGAACCGAAAGTAGAAATTCCAGAACCACCAGAATTTATCACTTGTGATGGAGTGTCGCGCGGGGAGGGAAGATGGGAATCTGCTTGGGGCTTTCAAGTTGGCATGAGCCGTGTGAATTGTGAGTGCTTCTCGTGAGAGTGAAGGAGATTTGCTTCTGGGTACTGCGTGCCTCGCTGGGGGCTTTGCGACTCACAATCGTACGAGTTGTGAACGCCGAACACGGATTCGGCCAACCTTGAAAAGTCCCCGGTCCCTTGTCATCAAGCTCCGAAGTCCGCCGCTAAAGTCACTAGCATGGGTCGAACGAACCAAACGGAACCACTGAATCAGATCGAATCTCCTTTGAGTCAAATACTAGGATCCATTACAAGCTCAGCCGATGTGTCCGTCAGTCGCACCCTAGCTAATTCCGAGACAAGCGTTGTGAGCTCCCACACTATCAAGAGGACAGTGGAGCGTGTACGGATTCGACGCTTCTGATCATGGGGGCCTAGAAATGTTCGAGTTTACTAGATGGAAGAAGAGTGCCCTCGGACCGATCATACGCGGTTCGTTGCAAAAATTCCCGAGCCGGATAGCATGTTGGTGATGTATAACGAGAGTCGGTGAACTCGAGCGGACGAACTGAAAGGGGTAGGACTTATTCTGAGGTGCTAATCCGCGTGACGCCTGCCAGTGACTCAAGTCTCAAGTCGGCGACCGTGGTGGCGTCCGTTTTTGGTAGGTGCGCAGGCTATCGCGGGCGTCTAACTTAGTAACTCCGGGATCCTCATGTGCCCTGCCCTATGGCAAATGTATATCGGTGTCAGTGTATGGTAAGCATTTTATTGGAAACTCGGCTACCAGGCCGAAAGGAGGAGGCGGTGCACTTGGTTGTGGTCAAATTTAACGAAACCGCATTAATAAGGGTACTCGGTAGATGCTGCCGTACTGTCTACCTTCCGCCCTCATCGGGTTGATAAATACGAAATAAACCTTTTTTCCCCAAAAAGAACAGGCTCAACGCTTTTTCATCTCCGCAGAACGGGTACCAGCACAGTTAGCCGTTACAAGGAAAGACAAGAGTAAAGAAAAGAATAACGAGTGTGGGAGCCCACTCCTTTCTCATTTGGAAGGCACGAACCAGGTAAGACCACAACCTGATCGTTGTATAAGTCCGAAGAATAACATGACAATACAAGGACCCCGCGGTACACCGGATCATTTCGTTCGTGCCCTCTGGAGGCGAAGCGATGATTTATCGAGACACATGAATCACTGAAATTTTTAGACACATAACTCACACATCACCTCTGTGACGGGCATGGGTACCAGTGCAATGTCACAGAACGTTCGATATTTGAGGCTCTGACCTGACTGGGTCGTGAGATTACCTTCCCTGGCCACTTCTTCGTTGTATGGACCTGTATGCGCGCTTACACTTTACGGCAGGGTAGTCAAGAAGAGTCACACGTCGCGATCGTGGAAAGTTGGAGTGTGAGTAAGGCGTTACCCACATTATGCGACATCGTAAAGGGGCCGAGGCGAAGGTTTGCATAGAGGTTTGCCGTGCGGGTGCCGTGTTGGCTGCGATATCAAACCCGGGTAAGGGGATTACTCGAGTCTGTCCTTGCCAATAGGAGATTCGTTACCCGATCCGCGCTGCCAGACATTGGAACGTAAAATGATTCGCCGGGCTGCGTCTGCCGACGTGCGAGAGCATGCCGTATGTCAGGATGAAAGAGATACGTAGGGTGAGGCTGAGCGTGCCCGAGGGGTTATGTACCGGCTGCCATTGGGTGAAGCGTGGGTTGAGTCACGACTCATCGTAAGGCAGGATTCCTAAGGGAAGGATCTGCGCTGCTACGCGCTCTGGTATCGTAAATGCCAGAGATACAGGAGAAGGCATAAGTCAAGGAGTATAGTTCTTCGGCTTCGGTCCCTGTATAACCTGGAAAGCTTCCGAGTCGCGTTTCACTGGGGAAGATCGAAGAGTCTGCGAATCGAGGCTACAGTATCAAGAACAAGCACAATATCAGTCTCGAGTTTCAACGTTCTAGACAGTCTTCACTGGGAGAACGAGCATTATCGGTTCCTGGATGTGTTCGAGGCCTATCATCATGTTCATTGAGGGATGGTATCAGTGGTCGTACAGTGACATGCGTGGGATGATTCCCGGTTGAAAAAGGACAGCGAAGTGTCGCTGGCAGGATGAATCAGCAGTTCAGGGTGGTATGCAGGCCTGACACGCGGAAAACGGCCGTCTACACGTGGGGAATGATATCTTCAGCAAAATGGATCTGCGGCGTCGACATCGAAAACCGATTTGTACTCACTTACACAGCCACTGCTTGGTGTGGAACATCACGATCGTCGGCTAAAAAAATGTAAAGGTCGAAGGGGGCCGATGCACGCACCAGGACATCTAGTTTCATCGGTGAAATTGAGAATCTGCCATCTCATTGTGGAGCACGAATTGTACAGCTTCACGGCGAACCATTCGTCCGGGTGAGGTAAACCCGTCAACCCCGCGGCGACTCGGACAGCACGTTGCATGCATGCATGATCCGTCTTTGAAGTTCGAACGGCACCGACTCAAAGATAAACACAGTCCAACCTCTCTTAACCCATACCCCATGAATTCACTATAGCCAGCCGTAGCCCCCCATTGCCCATACCCTGGACCATCCATGGAGAGTGTATGGGTTGAAACCCCCTTCCCTACCAAGTTGGTTGGTGGATGGAGAGTGCTCTGCGTTATGACGGAATAGGAGTTAAACTACCTTTGGTCATGACGAGTTCGATTGTATGGCGCAAGGGCTGATGGCCAACCCTGACTCGTGGCTAATATCAATAAATACCCAAGTCGGTGCTTTCGCCGAAAACCCCGGACCCTGCAGCTACATCAATTGAGACGTATTACTGCATGTCCATCGCAAAAGTGTCCGCGGGGAGCAGCGATCAACATACCCCACTCCGTCTGGGGTTTAATTAAGGCCCCACCTGCAATGATATTCAGCAAAGCAAGACTCGTGATCAGAAGTACCTGCAATGAGGTATTGTGTGACTTGCGTAGCAAAGGTTGTCTAACACAGAGTCTGTAGAACTTGAAGTCAATGGTCCATTTTCATACACTGCTTGACAGGAGACAACACACAAAAAAAAAGGAGGCTAACGGCAAACGCATCGACAGTAAAAAACGGCCAGTGGACCGTGCTGCGAAGCCATATGGGGAGTTATCGCCTTCATGGGAAATGTGTGGCAAGGAAAGAGGGGGTGTGCGATAAGCATAGACTCGGAACAGGAGCTGGGGGGAAGACCAGAGCGTTACAAGTTGACCAAAAGTGGCAGGTGAGAAAGAAACTTCTTCGGTTGACAGCTGTCAATGTTCTGTTAGGACAGGGAGACAGATCTGGGTGCCATTAGTGGGCCAATTTGCATAGATGCTCCTTCCAAAGTTGGCCCACTAAGTGATTGCATCCTAGGGATGTCATGTCATCTCAATATTAAACTCTGATACCATGGGCCATACATCCGAGATGGTGTAAGGAATAGGAATAGAATATCTAATGTACAGTAGTACGGAAGGGGATGTCACCCATAAGGGAAGGAACTATCTGAAAAACCACGTTATTTACTGAGCCTTGGCCCTTAGCTTGCCAGAACGTCGTCGTAGATATCTGCGAGCGCTGGGTATGCCAAACTACAAGTGGAACAAGAGCATAGATCAGGCGCTCTGACTAAGCACCCAAGTACAAGGCAGTTACGTGGATACTCACCTGACTGACCGGATAAAGCACCAGTAGCGCCGCCCCGATCGACCAAGCAACCCGTACGCGAGTTGGTAGGGGAGCAGAGAACTGGCCCTTACTCCATTTAACAATGACGAGTAACTCTGTACCGATAGTAGCGAGCATCAACCAAACGTGTTGTCCCATCCTCACTGCTTTCCTGCGACGCGGAAGATCGCGTGGAATATGTCAGGGACGTCATGACAAAGCAGAGAAGCGTAACGATGAGAACAATGAAATATCTGCGCCATACCTTGGGTCGTTGATATATTGGTATAGTTCCCGACCGGCAGGGAGGGCGCAAAGGAACACGCCTGCCAGCCTCGCAATCACAAAAGGGTGATCGGGCTCCATCCAGAGGAGGCTCTGAAACCGACGGATGTTATGTTCAAGTCTGTCATGACGTGAGCTGTGCAGGTGTTGGCGATGCTGACCTTTAGATAGAAGGGGTTTAGCTCCGCCGCAAGGAAGACAGCAAGCAGCATAACAACCGTCACATAGTGTAGTAAGGAGGCGGTTCCATGCCATTGAAACGCTGTGAAATCGTGGGGTGAGAATTGCGTGAGCACTCTCTTTGTCTTAGATCGAATGCCACGACTTTGGCGGAAGCCTCGCCATGTATAATGCTTCGCGGTGCGTGTGAGCTTGAACTTATCAGGAGTCTCTTCATACCGACGTACCTTCACTTCGAAGTATTGACAGGCCTTCATGCCTTGCGCATCGATGAGCGCCCATATCGGAAATGAATATCGAACATAGGACTAACCAGCATAGGTGCCCAACCAGTTGCATATCAACACGTCCAAGACCCACTGGGAGGCGAACAAAGCATTTTCAGACAACGACGTCAGTGGAGAGAAATGGAAGATTCTGACATGATCCCACCAGCACTGGAAACCCGAGCTCAGTTGCGTCGTAATGGGAGGATATGAGAAACAACACACCTCTTCAAAGTTAGGTAATTGGTGCTGAAGGCTGTATTCGGCCAACTCGAAAGCAATACTCAGAATCTTAATACGGCACGTCAGGCGAAGGAAAATCTACAGACAAAAGAATTGCAAATTACCCAGCAAAACCAGTAATCGCGTAAGATCAGAGCTTTCCCAAACCAGCCCAAAGTGTGCGCCAAACAAAATATATCTATGGCATTCTGCATGAAACGTGTCAGAGTATAGGTCGAGATGTGAAGGCCCATTTACCCATATGTTCTGCGGTGTCAGCGCACAGTTCTCAGCGTAGCTTTTTTCTGGGAGGGGGCGGCCCAAATTTGGGTCAAGGTATGTCATCATAGCTCGGGCGGAGTTCAAGTCCTGGAAGAGCAAGAACACGAGGGCAAGTTCATAAAGAAGGTTCATCCCCAGAACAACGCGCCAGAACGCAGGGTGCGGCCGGATGAAAGGGCCATCACGGAATTGTATCATTGAAAAAACGAGGAAGCCGGCAACAGCGGCATACGCGCCCCTGTACGTTCATTCACGAAGCGCCTTCGGAGTGCAAACTAGAAGGCGTACACTCTTCGCTTATCTCTGCCCTCTTCAAGCACGTCTTGCGTCGTCGCCACATATCCTAACGCGGCCAGGGCGGCGGCCAGAGCGGTCAGGGTTACTGGCTTATAAAAGAATCTACGTAAAATGTCGTTGTGAAGATAAGCGCGTCAGATATGAAAGGGGTGGTTTCTGCTAACTCGATGCTGGTGTCTTGTCGTTCTTGGAATGGCTCTATCCGAGTATACGGTTCAGTGCGGTCAGCCTGCAACGATGAATACGCCGTGATGTGTTATCACCCGTAATCGACAGTGTGGGAACGACTAAAATTGAGCACATACGTCGTACCCTACATCCCAAGGAAGGACAGCTAAGTATCAGATTCTCGATGGAAGAGCTGTGTGACACTAACAGTTGACGGGATTCCCATTCAGGCCGGGCGCTGGCTCTGGAGCCTCGGGCGCTATGGGCATGGTCACATCTGAATCGTCCACAGACGAGATGGGTGATATCATTCCATCATCTTCAGACGAAGAATGTTGCATGGTGATGATGGTAGGAAACAAGGGTTGTCAGGTGTTCCACACATTGAAGTGGTGCTGCTCGGTGTTGGGCGCGGCTGGCCAACAAAACTTCTAAAACGGGAAATTAATTGCCACGTGTCTTGATGCACGTGCGTGTCTGTGACGATTTCAATTTAATTTCCCAATTATTATATCCCGACGTGTTTCACCCGACACCACGAGAGTTAGTCTCGGCCGTCATCATCTATTAACAGCGTTCATGTCCTTCCATGCTTTCTATCAATAGTGAGGGCCATCTCGTTGCTAGTGCATCCAGCCACATCGAGCACATCGGCGGCGCAAGTTCGGTGGCAACACAGCACAAAGGTCTACGCATCGTGCGCCCGTCAAAAGCACACAATCTTCATACGCGGATAGTTGTACTACCGCCTCTTCAAGGAAGCTGAATAGCACTCAGACTCCCCTCTGCGCCACTGGAATTGGCTCCAACTTACATTAAGGAGGCCCCAGACAGAGGATACGATTACAGATGTGGGTGCTGCCTTCCTAGCATGTATATGAACACCCTCGTAGACGCTTAATCATCAATCTTACGGCCTGAGAAACCCTAGCGTACTCTGAGACGGGTCTTAGCAACTTTGGCTCAAGTATGAGCGTCATCGCGATGGAGCACGGCTTCCGTCCTTGGTTAGTCGATCGCTGGTTGATGACATTGTCCAACCATCAAAAATATACTTCGCCAAGCACCCCCGATTGCGGATTAGCTCCAGGTCACGCTTGTATCCGATGCCACCTAGCATCAAATAACCCGCTTGGCATACTCTCGTTGTCGAGCACCACAGTTACGCATATCAGGACGCGGGCCGCCACTCCCACCTGTATATTCGGAGAGCGTCCTTATGATGGATCGTTTATTCTTGAACTTCTCTTACGCTAGAATCTTCGAGCTTCCATTCCTAGTGTTAGTATGCTGCTCGCCAGGTGCAGGAGCCTCACACGAGTTGCTCAGATACCGCCAGGGTGAGCCCATAGCCATCTGCACACACCGCTTGCGAAATAGATGCATCTATCGCCAAGCCTCAAAAACGACAGGGGATGTCAGAAAATGCGAGTCCTCTATGTTGTGCTACCAGCGCAGCTATCAGGGGGCAGACGTGGCAAGACACCGTGTAACCCCAACCACGCGAGGACCCATCGCGGCCAGGGAACGTACGGCACATCAGTGGCTAGGCCCTTGAGGTTTCGAGAAGACTCCATTCCACTTAAAGAGTAAAGTCCGGGAGTCCGCGGAATGCGATGGTTCAAGTGGCACACCTTCGTCGACACAGAATCGGGCATTGAATGAGAAGAGAAGCACAACAGAAGCACCTGCTGAGGGAACGCCAGGATCACCAAATAGTCCATAGTGCCCGTCGATTGTCTTGGAAGAGGCGGTGTGGAGAGTAAATCTTCCGAGTTGACCGCTACGTTGGCGCAGGGGATGCCCCGCGGGTTAGCAAAGTGAGGAGCGGGCAGGATTCGCCTGCACGTGGCGTGCTCCAAGCGAAATGAAACCGCTGTATTCAACCCGCGCTTCTGCGAGCGTTTTGCCATGGGAATTGCTTGCTCGCGATCGGGTCCAGGAGCGGCGATCGGACGCCCATCCTACGTTGGTGAACCCCGCGCGCGACAGCGGCGGGGTGTCGAAAGCGCAATACCCGAGCGAGGTTCTCGAGCGACGGCATGGCGCGAGCATTGTTCAACGATGCGCGACCAGAATGCACCGTTTCGAACGGCGGCCCGAATATCACACGCGGAGCGCCACAAGACAAAGTTGGGGAGGGTCGAGACGCAGGACGTATATGTTCAGATGCAATCCATTCTGGTCGATGACTTGCGGTGAAGCCCGGGGATGCTCCACTACACGTTTTAGGAAGCGTTTCACGCGATGCTTGCAGCTTGCAGATCCCAGGGTATCGCCCCTGGGGCACGAGTACGAAGAAGCCAGGGCCGGCGAAATGCGCCCTAAGTGTACCTGCGAAGCTGTACAGAAACGATATGACGGTGACGGGGGTACCCAAGTCAACGCATTGATGATGATGATGGGGACGTGAGTACAAAGGTAGATCGAATTGGGCTTCTTCGATTTGTCTCTGTTTATTATTCAGGGGTGGTAGCAAGGGACGGACTCGAGACTCGGAGCTGTACGCTTAATTCCGAAACTGTACGACACTGTGCTGTTCGCGTGGAAAGTAAAACTCTAGTCGCTTGTCGCCTGATTGGGATCTCGAATGCAGGCACAGCCCTTCGTTCTTGATCCTCTCCGAGCCTGGATCTCTCCATCGACGACTATCGATAGCGTTGCGGCTCGTCTGATCAGCAGTCTGCTCGTCTGCATTTTCCGGGGCCTGTACCACATAGCGCCTGCATTACGAAAGGCTAATATTTCTCTGTCGAACTGACTCACGACAAGTGGAAGTATTAATTTCCCGAAATTCGGGGACAGACATCGCTCCAATTACTCCAACGGTGCAGGTCTTCTGTGAACTGTACAAGCGGGATGACGGAAGCATGTCGGTATGGAGAGATTCGCCGTTGGTACTCTGTCCGACCGTGCGTTTAGCCCCCTCCCCCCTTTCACTTCGTGTAACACATACCGGCCAACCTGACCGTTTCACCGGGGAATTTCCGGTGCACGCTATGACGCTGGTGTCTGCCAAATGCCGAATTGGAGCGCTTGCACCCACGCAGAACCAAGAAGTCCTGATAATAACCTTTACGAGCGTGGGTCGTTTGATCAGTCGACAACCTGCCTTTACAGGCCGAGATGGCCCCGTTTCTCGTCTATTGTACCATTTTAACTCGGAGACCGACGTCAGAGTCTTGATCAAGGACAACCCACGACCCTCCCAAGTGCGCCAGGCTGCGACCAATGCAAGAGCCGAAGTACTGTACAGCTACCGCTTCTTCATAGATTGTCACTGATTCGGAGCGCGCGAGTCGTGGCGCCTGGGGATTCCCGAAAGGAGGGGACCAAGATAGCGGAAAGTTTAGATAACTCTCACGGAGGAAGTGCCCGTGACTTGGCCCGAACCGACACACGCGGAGTCTTGCAACGTGTGCAAGCTGAAAAGTTTTGGCAAGGAGATTTCCTGGCAAAATGCGGATGTGGCGTGCTCACGTGTACAAAGCATTTTGTGAATCTGGTGAGGAACGCTCGTCGTTTGGCTGGCCCGAGGCAGGCCCATGATGCACAGTGACGTCGTCGTCGCTTTTGCCGGCCGTACTGACTGGAAGGAGCTCATATCGATGGCATGTGTTAAGTTTGGAGGTGTCATATCGTAGCACATCTACAAGGACCTTATCACGCGGGGAGGTGGGGAGCCGTGAACGTGTATGACACCACCATTCCATGTTCCATGATCTTCGACGAGTCAAGGGTAGGCTTTCTTGCCATGCGATTCCCAGAGGGGAAGAGTTTGAAAAAAAAGAAGAAAAAAAAAGTAGCGTTTAAATTGAATGGGGGCAGTAAAAGTTCGTTTGAAGGAATGCCGGCAGGGTTGGTATGTCCCTTTCAGCAAGCCAAGCGAAAATGGATTTACTTTAGAACGTATGAACAATTGTAGAGAGGGAACTGGCAGATCTGGGAGGAAAGGGCCTCGTGCCGGGACCAAGTTTCAGGGAAATTGGGGTTCCGGGGGCAATGCAGGGTAATTGTTCGTTAGGGTTCCTTGGTTGGGAGTGGATGACGAAAGTGCAGTAATGTAGGGTAGGTTAGTACGTTGATTTACCAAAAGACGTAAAATGAAATAAAAAGATGGCGGGGATGGAAAGCCAGTTTGTTGATTTGATGTGAACGGAGATGGATATGGATGTAATGGCAGAAGAGTTGCGGCTGTGATGTGGCATGGGAGAGCGAGACTCGCGCCTTCAATTTGAAGAGCACCGCTGGGAGCGAAAAAAGAATATGGTAGAGTACCGGCCAGTCGCACGAGCTGTCAAACTACCGTCCCTGGCCGCCCTCCGTTGGTTCGTCGAACCTTCTGGCCGTCCCGGATTCGGTTTCTCCTAATTGAGAGAAATGAATGAAATGAGGTAAAGAAAAGTATAGATAATAAATAAATAAAATAATAATATACTAACAATAATAACTAACATCATTCGTTCAATCCAATCATCAAGAGTATATATCTTCACCCGAAATGTATCTATTGCCCTGCACACTCCTCAAATACCTCGCCTTTCCCTCCTCCGACCCCAATCTCATCTCCCAGTACCACCCAGATGGACGCTCAGCCCCAGTTTGAGCCCACTCTTCACCTAAAGGCAGAGACCGCCTCCGCGTACGAGTTCAGTCTCGACATGGATCATCGCAAGCGCAGGCGCAATCGTACCACACAGTCCTGCCTCAATTGTCACACCTCCAAGAGAAAGGTTCGTACTCACACCCCCTCCACGCCTTTCGCTCTCCTCATTCCCCTTGTTTAGTGTGACCGCAAGCGCCCTTGTCAGCGCTGCATCCAGCTCGGCTTGGTGATTACCCTCCGTTGTGTGAACCCCACCTGGCATGGTAATGCTCACCGGCTTTGATTTCCACCCAGACCGGTCTCTGTGTGTACGAGATCGATGACCCCAGTATCAGGTCCGTGTTTATCTCTTTTGGACTTATCAACCCTTCTTCCAACCTCGTCGCCCCGATTGCAGGGATGACCCAAATGTCGATGAGAACACGCGTTTCCGCAACCGCATCGCTGAGCTAGAAAGTCTGGTTCGCGAGCTTCGTGGTAAGCCAAGCCCCACTATCCCTTCCCAATCTACCCTCCCGTTGACGTCAAACTCCACACTACTACAGGCAAGCCCCACCCTCGCTGGGCAGAGGCAAACTTCTGCGACGGCGACCCAAATGAGAAGTGGCACTCCCGTGCATCGAAACGTCCTCCAGGCATGCGTTTAGACCTTCGCCGGCAACGCAGTTCCTTCGACGTCGGCCAACCGAGCGCCTCTGCATCTCACACACCGATCAAATCCGAACCCGGTGACCTCTCCCAGAGCTTCCCATACCGCTTCTCCCCCTCCCCCGACTCCGCTCAAGCCTCGCCTTATCAAATGTTCCCTCCACAGACCCCCTCTGGGTCATATCATGAGCACGTGATGCCCTACGGCAGCAGCGGCAACTCTTCAGGCGAGGGTTCAGCTGGCTCTTCATCATATAGCCCCTACTTGCCACCTCCGGGAACATACCACTCCGACGCAGGCGCCGATCCAAGGTATCGCTCCCAGCAAGAAAGCGATTCCCGGGATATCTATTGT
>QLOS01004593.1:0-13242 GCA_003313725.1 Russula sp. MG48 | reverse complement strand
GGGGGCGTGGTTGTAACCTCGTGTTGGACACGAGGAGTGGGCTGTCATCATCAAAGACTTGTTAGTAAGAACAAAAAAGAAAAGAAAAAAAAAGCTTATCTTGAGGTGGTGGTTCGAAAACTTCTTTAAGTTGTTTTTGAGGGGGCGGCGTTGGCGGCACTGCAGACAGAAACCCCCCTCCGTCTCGCGTTTGGAGCGAGGGAGGGGGGTGGCGGTTGGAAAACCCCAGGCGTTCGTGTTTTGAGGTGGGGATGGTGGCGGCGTGAGAGAAGATGCCGCGTGACTGGAGGTAGAGTCGACGCGTGGAACCGGTAAAAAAAAAAAAAAAAAAAAAACAAAAAAAAAAGAACAAAATAGCTGGTAGCAAAAACACAAAGCCATAGCAGTAAAAACCGTAACCCGTGGGATATGGGTGTGGTTTTGCCTCAGGTGTGAAATCTCGAAACCGCACCCGCACCCGTGACAAACCGTGACCGAAAACCGCGGTGTTACCCGAACCCGTGTCACACCTTAATTTGAGTGGACAGATGAGTGCACAGAAGCAATGGAAAGACTCATCCTTGCAGTGACAAACAACCCAGTACTACAGCAACCAGACTACGACCACCCATTCTTCCTTGAAGTTGACGCATCCCAATTTGCGACTGGGGTGATCCTAGCACAGAAAGATGACCGGGGATGCCTACACCCAGTAGGCAACCTATCACACTCATTCACACCCATGGAATGGAACTACGATATCCATGACCGAGAACTTCTGGCCGTGGTCTGCGGGCTACGAGGATGGAGACACATCCTACTTTCCTCACAACACCCCATCACCGTCTACACTGACCACGCTAATTTACAGTATTACCACCACCCGCAACGCATCAACAGGTGTGTGGCGCGATACCTAGGCGACCTGGCCAACTACAACTTCGTACTGGTACACAAACTGGGGAAAAATAACCACGCTGATCATCTTTCGAGGCGACCTGACTATGACACTGGTGCAGACGACAACACTGACATCACAGTCCTTCCAGACCACTTATTTGCTCGCACAACCAAGATCATCGATCTCGAACAAGAGGTTTGCGCAGCACAAAAAGAAGAAGAGGAGAAAATGAAGAAACTAGAAGAACAATACATCCTCAACAAAGCGCGTGAACAATGGTACTACCGAGCATGCCTTGTTGTGCCAGAACGAAAGGAATTGCAAAGGCAAATCTTGCAGATGTACCACGACCACGACGCAGCAGGACACCTGGGGATTGCAAACACACTACGAGTGATTGCCTGCGATTTCTGGTGGCCCACCATAAAGACTTTTACTGCTGCCTACATCAAGGGATGCGCGGTTTGCCAGTCCACAAAGCCCAATACCGTGCGACCACGTCCACCCATCATGCCGATAAATGCACAACGTTTACTCGTCCAATGATCAGAACGACGCAAAGGACAATGCCACTTCCAAGGGCACAGGGTAGGCGATGAAGTGTGGCTCGAGGGAAGTAACTTACGCCTCTCGCATCCAATCGCAAAACTCATGCCCAAACGGTATGGACCGTTCAAAATCACTGACGTCATATCACCTGTAGTGTATCGACTCACACTCCCTCCACACTGGAAAATTCACAACGTCTTCCATGCATCCCTCCTCACACCTTACTGAGAAACATTAGAACATGGGGAAAATTTCCCACAACTGGCACCTGAACTGATCGAGGGCACAGAAGAGTACGAAGTCGATCGCGTCGAAAACTTGAGACGCGTAGGCCGCTGGAAGAAGTTGCAATACTTGTTATCTTGGAAAGGCTATTCAAAAGCACACAACAGCTGGGAACCAGCTGAGGATGTGCACACGCCCGACCTCATTGCTGACTACTACAGACATAAACCCACGGCCATGTGGGCACTCAAACATAAAAGCGAAGTAAAAAGACGAATGACAAACACCTGCTCTTCTACACCTAACACTTCTCCACTTCGTATCCGCGCCTGTACTATGACTGATGGCCTACCGACGTCCAGCACACCAGGCCTCCCTGGACTCACCGCGCCCCTCCTCGACGACGACTACCTTGGCCACCTCCAATACCCTGACGACATCCTCGCCTTTGGGGCACCGTGGAGCCCGGCGCTCTACCCCACATATGACCAGTGGACCTGTACCTCTGGAACGGGCGATGCCGTCAACAATGACGGCTCGCTCCCGCCGCTCAACAGCCGCGCGTCGAGCTTCGGCTCCACCGATGATGACAGGACCGCGTGCACATTCACCAACGCAGCCGATGCCGATGACCAGGGAGCGAGGATCCTCGCCCATGCCTTCTCCCGGGCGTTCAACCTCCCAGCGGTTGCAGGGCCCTACGCGCTTCCGTCGCCCAGAGCAGACCCTAGCTCAACTCTCATCCCTGACCTCCTCAGTACCCTCGGCCCCCTCAGTCCCGTCGCCGCCCTCCTCAACCTGGGGTGGACGATCTATGATTCAACCCCAACGCCTCGCGAACCCACACAACACGCCAACAACCACAGCAGCAGCAACAGCACCATCCCTCTTGCAGTGTTACGGCTCGATGGGCCGGTAGCATGACTTGTGCGATGCGAGACTGTGTGCGAGACGCGTCACGTGAGTATGTTGCGAGAGCACGTGCCTGTGCGCGAGTGACTGAGTGCGAGTTGTTTGAGCACGAAGGTAACGTGACCCTTCCCACGTGACCGCGGGGATGATGAGTGACTTGGAGTAAACGCGGAGTAGGTAGGCGTCTAGATAAGGATGATATCTAGGGACGCGTTCCAGAGCTGAGTCTTGCAGCGACTCAGAGAGGCGTGTGAGACGAAGCGAGTTCTTACTGCTCTCAGAGGGCTAGACCACGTCTGAGAGAGGAAGCAGAGTGAGGGGTTCGAGACTTTAGTCGATTGCGAAACTAAGTCAAGCTTAGGGCTTGACTGGCGTAAACTAGAGCCCTTATATAGGCTGCTACAGGAGAGGTCACATGCTACTGCCATCTGAGTCACAACAGCGATGCAGTACAGCCTAGATGTGACATAGGGTCACATCTGTGAGTCATCGTAAGGATTCAGCCAATAGCGTAAGTAGAGCGCACAGCAGACGGCTGTGCCGTATCAGTATCAGTCACAAGTAACACGAGGCAGTATTGTATGAGCGCAGCCTGCTCACAGGCTGCGCTGCCAAGCCGGATCACATCAGTCATGCAGGAGTCACAGTAGGTAAAAATAGATAGTCCGGGCCGTAGTAAGCGTACCAGAGATCGTAACATGCAGGTGGTGCTGTTGGTCAACAATCACGGATTTGTCACGAACATCGCGACAGCACACGTTCTGGTGACATCGACGCTCAGGCACAGCGAGGGAGCAGTCGTACTACAACAGTGCGAGCTGAATTGAGGCATGTGGCCGGAGTAGCAGGAGTGTGATCACGCGCGTGCGGGGGGAGGAAGAAGGGTAGTAAGAATCGTAAAATGACTACCTTTTATTGTGGTAAATGCCGGATGGACGGTGCTGACCATAAATACAAAAATTGCCCCACCTGGAGGCTTTGTGGATTTTGCAATCAGCAGGGCCACTGGACCTTCGACTGCACCACCCCACATGTTACGGTTTGCGGCCCTGTGTGGTGCGTCTCAGTGTTTCGACTCTAGTACGGGTGTCACATGATCTTACATCATGTGACGCGACTCATCATGTGACGGACTCGCGCTTTATAAGCGCTGACTGAGATGCTGACTGACGCGTTACCAATGCTGACTGAGGCATTGGTAACTAGCTTACTATATGGATCACCAATTGTTACGACTCCACGGGTCGTTCGTGGCGAAAGCGTAAGGCCGGGCTACCACAGCACAAGGCAAAGGCAAGCCAAGTGATCTTGAGGCACGTGCAAGGGCAAGCACGTGGTCAACTAAGCTAAGCTGATCACGTGAGGCGTCACGTGATCGTGAGACAAGGTAAGGCACGTGATGTGACTGGTCACGTGAATAGCAGGGCAAGTGTCAGACGAAGGGACTACCGATGTGGCTCCCTAAGTGGACACAAGATATAGCAGAGTCTTTGCAGCAGACTCTGGTCGGCGTGGAGAGGGAAGCAGGAATGACCCAAGAGGCTTGATACTCAAGGGGATCTGGCAGACTTGGCAGGCAAGGGCAAAGGGGCAGGCACTTAGTATGGATATTGTACTAAGTCTGAGATGGGGCGTCTCCATCTCAGACGTCTACCTTATATACATGAGGGCACATCTATGTATGGTAAGGATCTCTCAGGCGGCGCAGGCTGGCACTGGTTCTAAGTATAGTAGCTCCACAGAGTGGAGCGTGAGGCTGTATCGTACTGCTCCACATAGGGCGGAGCGCGAGTCTAGGCATAGTGGAGCGAAGTGGCAAAGGTGAGTCATAGTCTAAGAATAGAAGTGGCAACAAGGGGAAATCCCTAGGGGAATCCCCGTCATTAGGCAAAGGCGGTCTGGAACGGTCTAGACTGTGGAGTCATACTCCATCAGCTACTATCGAGTCAGTCTGAGTCATAAGGCATCTATGGAGATCTCCGGCAGAGATCTCCGTCACGGCAAAGTCCGGTATCCTCTTGGCAGAATGCTCTACACCAAGGGCTTGCACTGGAAGCTCAGGGCAATGGGCCGGCGGCCCGGGCGGCATGGCGGTCCGGGCGGTACTGCGGACCGGTCTGGCTTTTGGCTACGGACGGTGAGGGATGTCATAACACCAATCCCCTATGGATTGGTGATGCGATTTGTGGTACGATTAGTGATGTGCTGAGTGGCGCGCTTCGTCAGCGGCCACTCCCCCTGTATAAATAGTGTAGGAGTTGAGCACTGGAAGCCCCAGTCTCAACTTAGTCTCCAATACGAGCTCAGTTGAATCGCGAACAACCTAGTGTGATCACTCTTCTCTTCTCTATCACCGCTCCGCCTCAATAAGGCATATCGAAGCTCGGCAAGGCGTGCTATAACGCTTGCGATCACACAGACTTAGGAGGGGATGCGTCGGCTTATCTAAGCGGCACCTTCCTATTATAGAAGTAGTTCACACAGTCATGTGAACTACCAGAACTTGGCATAGCGTCCAAACCGAAGACTTAAGGTCGACCTACCGGAACCAAGTGCTTGGGCATCTCGGCCTTAGCAAAGCATTCACACGATCACGTGCTCACTTCGAGCCACGGCCCCTCGTAGCCGTGACATAAGTTGAGACTCCCCCTACGGACCTTAAGCGGCCGCGTCAAATACATAGCATTATTTCACGACGGCGTCATTACAAGTAAACTTCCCTGAGGATGGGAGAGCATTTGCAGTGCCACAGTGAGCAACAGGCGACTTACCACCGGGTGTCGCAGGAAAAGCACAGTGGAAGGAGTACGGCGCGAGCAAGCAGAACGCGTACTTCATCGAATATAGAACACACGAATTCGCAGTAGAATTGATCAACAACGACTGGTTCAATATCTACTGGTCCCAACTGAGCAATGCGTACACGACAAAGTACGACTGGAAAATCAGTGAAGAAGACCGCGTAAAATTTGGTCTAGGACTATCATTGTCAACACTGCTTGCGCAGACAAGCTTCAGAGACATCCAAACCTCTCCTGTCGAAGAGAGGCTGACCAGTGACCCGACAACTGACGACGAACGAACCCCGACTACTGAATCACCAGCAAGCAGCAGAGAACCACTGCGTGTCGACTACGACTTCGGCCTAATCAGATTAGGAGCGAACATTGAATCCGAACTATTGTTAGAACCAAGTACCTCAAATATTAGGCAGGACTTAGGACCAGAACAAGAAATACCAGACTTTCTTGTCAAAGCATCAGAACCACATCTATTTGCGTCAAGCAGCATGACGAGCATCCAGCAGACAATGACCGCACCTCTGGCCCAGAACCCTCTCACCGCACCTCTCCAGATTGGAAGTGCTACAATCTCCACAACCATAACGCACCCAGCACAACAAACGGTGCAGCCACCTGCCTATCAACCTAGCGGCAGTGGCGGCGGCAGTGGAGGTGGTGGAGGAGGTGGCAGAGGCGGCGGAGGAGGCGGCGGGCCACCAGCTGGTGGACAACCTGCTGCAGGACAACCCGCAGGGCCACCAGGCGGTGGAGCACCAGGCGGAGGAGGAGGAGGTCCCCCGGGACCTGCCCCTGCAGCCGCAGCACCGGCCGCGGCCACACCAGCACCACAGAACGGAGGCAGAAGCCTGAACGGAAGCGCGCCAACGATGTTTGATGGCACGCGTAGCAAGAGCGACATGTTTATACAGGAATTTTCCCTGTATTACATGGTCAATAGGAACCACGAAGCAATGAGAGTACCCTACAACAGGATACTCATGTGCCTCACGTACATGAAGGGACCAAAGATAAACGATTGGGTCTGCACGCGCATCGCAGAATTGAACGAACAGATCGCCCAAGGCGCGGACCCTGATGATGAAGACCTCTGGACCAACTTTAGACGGCTCTTCTTGAGCGCGTTCACCGATACAACCAGAAAAGAAGATGCAGTACAGCAACTGCTGAACCTGAACATGAAGGGAGATGACCTCGATAGCTACATCTCCACATTCGAACACCTTGCACAGACTGCAGGGTGGGAGCGCAACTCCCAAGGAACCATTTACATCTTCAAGAAAGGCTTGAGGTCAGGACTAGGACGTGCCATAGTGGAAAGGACGTCGCCGCACCCTGTCACACTCGATGATTGGATCGACGCCACCCACAAGCAGCATGCCGCATACGTAGAAATGCGCGCGACATGGGGCACGACCTCAAACAATCCTTACAATAGCCAAAGGGAGGATCGTAACAAATGGAAACGAGCCCTCGGCGGGGGCAACAGAAACCAGCAACGTCGCCGCGACCCCGATGCAATGGACGTCGATGCAGCACAAATGACGCCCATGACCAATGACGAAAGAAAGAAGTTACGCGCCGAGGGGCAGTGCTACTTCTGCAAGGCACAAGGACACATGTCAAAGACATGCCCCAAGAAAGGAAACCAGCAACGTACTGGAAACCCCGGACCGAGCAAGCCGCGAAGCCAGACGACGGCGCGTGTGGCTAAAATAGAAGAGACTGAGGACGCTACCCCAGTCAACGCAGCCTATAACATGCTTGAAGGAATGAGCAAGGAAGAAAAATCCGAGCTCCTGAACCGAATGATCGTCGATGACCAGGATTTTTAGATGGGCCTGACCACACAGCCATGATCAGGGCCCTAGCTATGCGAGTGGACTCAGTGTATATCAGTATGAAGAACGCCTTGAATATACTGATTTCATTTCAAAGTACACTCCAAACGGCTGATGCGCGTGCACTTATCGATAGTGGCGCGACGGAAAACTTCATCGACTATCGAACGGCGGTGCAATGGCGCCTCCCCACATGACGACTAAAAATCCCGCGACAAGTAATCAACGTAGACGGAACCGACAACAGAAGGGGAATGATCGAAGAGGCTTGTGTCCTGAGGATCAAGCAAGGAAAGAAGAACAGGTTGCAAAAGTTCTACGTAACAAACCTAGGCAACGACCGCATCCTCCTTGGATACCCGTGGCTCCGCGCATTCAACCCCAATATTGATTGGGAACAGGGAACAGCAGGGGAGCCAGTCAAATTCATGACCATACCATTTGCCTGGAGGCTGTGGCGCGAGCGCAAAAAGGGTGCCGAAGCAGCGACCATCGCGCGCACCAACTTTGCGCAAGAATGGGCCATAGAGGCCAACAAGAACAAACGAAAAGAAGACGCCCCTACGTTACCAAAGGAGTACCAGAAGCACGCAATCGTGTTCTCAGAAGAGGCTGCAAAGCGGTTCCCACCATCGCGGCCTGAGGACCATGCAATCAAACTAAAGCCGGACACGCCGACCACGATAAACTGCAAAGTCTACCCTCTGTTGAAGGTAGAACTACAAGCGACACGGAAGTTCCTGGACGACAACAAGGAACTTGGATACATCAAAGAAGGAGATTCACCCTGGTCCACGCCATGGTTCTTTACTCACAAAAAGGATGGGACATTGCGCCCATTGCAAGATTACCGAGAGGTGAACAAGTGGACCATACGCGACGTATACCCCATACCAAGGATAGAACAGATCCTTGAGGAACTAGAAGGAAAGGAACTCTTCACGGCCCTTGACATCCGATGGGGCTACCACAACGTGCGAATTTGACCAGAGGATAGATGGAAGGCCACGTTCAAAACACCGTACGGGCTGTACCTGCCAAATGTTATGTTCTTTGGCCTGACAAACTCGCCGGCAACCTTCCAGAGGCTGATGGACCGAATCTTCGCCCCACTAAAAAGAAGATACCCTGGACTGTTGTTCGTCTATATGGACGATATACTCATTGCAACGCCCAAGGATTTGATATTGCACCAAGAAGTGGTGCATGCGGTACTGGACCTCTTGGAGCAAGAGTCACTGTTCCTCAAACTGTCCAAGTGCCAATTCGAACAAGAGACGATCAACTACCTGGGGATCGTAGTAGAACATGGAACGATCCGGATTGACCCGACAAAGCAAGATGGCCTGGCAGCGTGGCCGTGCAGGCTGACATCGGTAAAACAAGTGCGCTCGACACTGGGAGTCTTTGGCTATCACCGTGCCTTCATCCCAGGATATGCACACATCACCAGACCAATAAACTCACTACTGAAGAAGGACCAGCCATTCGAATGGACAGATGAATGCACGGAGGCGATGGAAAAGCTTATCCATGCAGTAACAAGCAACCCAGTTCTCCAGCGGCCAGACTATGAACGGCCATTCTTCCTGGAAGTGGATGCCTCTCAGTTCGCCACGGGGGCCATCCTAGCTCAGAAGGATGCCCGTGGACGCTTACGACCAGTGGGAAATGTCTCCCACTCCTTCACCCCTGCGGAAAGGAACTATGACATCCACGACAGGGAGCTGCTCGCTGTTGTGCGAGGGCTGCGAGCGTGGCGACACATCCTCCTATCTACAGAACACCCCATCACGGTCTACACAGACCACGCGAACCTACAATACTACCGCCACCTGCAACGCATCAATAGGCGAGTGGCAAGGTACCTAGGTGATCTGGCAGACTACAACTTCATCCTGGTGCACAAGCCAGGGAAGAACAATCATGCGGACCACCTATCGCGACGACCAGACTTCGATGTGACTATGGATGACAATACGGATGTAACAGTGCTACCAAAGCACTTATTCGCATGCGCCACGGAGATCTACGACCTAGAGCGAGAAGTGTGCGAGGCACAGAAGGAAGAAGGAAGCCAAATGAAAGAACTGCAGAAAGGACACACCCTCGATGAAGCAAGAGGGCGCTGGTACTACAGGGCACGCTTGGTTGTGCCAGCGCGGGAGGGACTGATGCGAAGAATCCTCCAAGCATACCATGATCACGAGACCATGGGGCACCCAGGAATTGCCAATACCTTAAGGGCAATTGCACGTGACTTCTGGTGGCCGACGATGAAGAACTTTACAGTTGCATACGTCAAAGGATGTGCGACCTGCCAATCGACCAAGCCAAATACTGTCAGGCCGAGGCCACCAATCTCGCCCATTACCACAGAGAAGAACGTGACCCCGTTTCACACCATCAGCTGGGACCTGATTACAGACCTACCAGTGTCCCAAGGGTATGACGCCATCCTAACAATCGTCGATCATGATTGCACGAAGGCTGCAATCTTCCTGCCTTGTAACAAGACCATCGACGCATTAGGAGTTGTGCGCTTGTACGCAGAACGGGTATTTCCGTTCTATGGCGTGCCAAGACGCGTCATTTCAGATCGTGATCCAAGGTTTACGGCAGCAATTATGAAAGAGCTCTGCGCGCTCTTAGAGACCACGCAGAACATCAGTACAGCATTCCACCCTCAGACGGATGGACAATCAGAACGCGCGAATCAGCGCGTCGAACAATACCTCAGGATTTACGGCAACGCGGAACAGAACGACTGGGCACAATTACTCCCCTTGGCCCAGTTTGTACACAACACTTGGGAGAATGAGACCACGAAGAGGACACCCTATGAGTTGCTTATTGGTCACACGCCAACGATTCACGTGACCGACCACCAAGCGAAGGTGCCAGCTCTAACAGAACGAAAGGACTGGCTGGAGCGTGCACACGCGCATGCAACAGCTGCAATCAAAAATGCACAAAGATTACTTGTGCAGCGATCGGAGTGACGCAAAGGTGAAAGAAAGTTCACAGGGTACAGGGTGGATGACCAAGTTTGGCTTGAGGGAAGCAACTTGAGGCTCTCACATCCGATCGCAAAACTGGCGCCCAAATGCTATGGCCCATTTAGGGTGACTGACATCATTTCACCAGTGGTATACTGACTTGAACTTCCTGCTCACTGGAAGATTCACAACGTATTCCATGCGTCATTGTTGACGCCTTACAAAGAAACCCTTGAGCATGGGAAGAACTTTCCGTCACCTGCGCCAGAATTGATCGAGGGTGAGGAAGAATACGAAGTAGAACGCATCGAGAACTCAAGATGCGTCGGAAGAGGAAAGAAGTTACAGTACCTGCTCTCTTGGAAGGGGTACTCCAAGGCGCACAACAGTTGGGAACCAGCTGAGGATGTACATGCACCAAAGCTTGTTGCTGAATACTACCGGCGCAAGCCAACAGGAGTGCGCGCAACAGAGATAAAAGGGGGCAGCAGGAGAGACGAGCAAAAGGCATCCCCCATCTCTCCTGCTCAAAGACAACCCATTCCACTTCGCATCAGAAACATTAGCATGACAGATGGCCGACCCAACTCCCCCGCCTTACCAGGAGGACCATTCTACAGCCCCTATGCCGACAATGAGCTCCGCTACCCGGGAGAGCTCATCTTCCTCAACGCCCTCCAGGCCTCGCCATTCACGACGTCGCCGCGGGTCAGCCCCACGAATGACCTCTGGGCCCGCGCCTCCCGAACCAGCCTCACCGAGAGCGTCTCCAGCAGTGGAGGCGCTGATCAGCCGCCTGCGCTCCACACAGCCAGCGACTCCTCAAGCGACGACCCCAACGCCCCGCGCGCGCACGAGGCGTACGCGGTCACCGACGATCGATCTGTCTGGGGACTCTCCCGGGCCTTCTCACGTGCATTCGATATCCCAGCACTCAGTGGGCCCCACGCGCCGGCGCAACAGGCCGGAGCGGACGCTCACCCATTTTACACCCCAGACCTCCTCAGCACCCTCAGGCCGCTCAGCCTGATCTCCGCCCTATTCAACCCCGGGCAGATGATCTATGATGGCCCCCTTGACCCTACCAAACCCACACAACACGAGGACCCCCGCGGGAGCGCCATCGCTCCTGCAGGTGGTCCTGCTGGTGAACCATCATGGGTTCATCACGAACATCGGGACAGCGCACATCCCGGCGACATCCATCCTACGACACAGCGAGGGGGCGGTTGTTCTGCGACAGAGCGAGCCCTGAGAAGATCCGAGCGACGGGCGGAGATAGCCCGCGCTAACGCTGCCGCAGGGGCAGTCCCTAGCGCGCGCGTGCCTCGCAAGAGGCGCGCACCGCGCAGGAAGATAGCCCGCTTCTACTGTGGCAAGTGCCGAACCGACGGGGCGGACCACAAGTACGAGGACTGCCCCACATGGAAGGTATGCGGGTTCTGTGGGGCGGAGGGCCACTGGTCCTTCGACTGCATGATGCCCCACGACCACTGCGAAGACGGGCGCTGCGGTGTCCACGTTGGACACCGCTTCATCAGAGAAGCATGCCCTGTCACCGGCAGGAACAAGAACCAGGACTTTGGCTATGAGGAGGAGGGCACGGTGGTGGACTTGAGGCGAGCGATCGAGATCTATGGAGATGATCTCGATTGGGACTCGTTTCTTGAGCCACTTTGAGGACTATTACGAATCTTATGATACGCTTCTTTACGCTTACGGACTGGACTGGCGCGTGATGGCACACCCACCTAGAAGAGGGGGTGGTGTTACGGTTTGCGGCCCTGTGTGGTGCGTCTCAGTGTTTCGACTCTAGTACGGGTGTCACATGATCTTACATCATGTGACACGACTCATCATGTGACGGACTCGCGCTTTATAAGCGCTGACTGAGATGCTGACTGACGCGTTACCAATGCTGACTGAGGCATTGGTAACTAGCTTACTATACGGATCACCAATCCCCTATGGATTGGTGATGCGATTTGTGGTACGATTAGTGATGTGCTGAGTGGCGCGCTTCATCAGCGGCCACTCCCCCTGTATAAATAGCATAGGAGTTGAGCACTGGAAGCCCCAGTCTCAACTTAGTCTCCAATACGAGCTCAGTTGAATCGCGAACAACCTAGTGTGATCACTCTTCTCTTCTCTATCACCGCTCCGCCTCAATAAGGCATATCGAAGCTCGGCAAGGCGTGCTATAATGCTTGCGATCACACAGACTTAGGAGGGGATGCGTCGGCTTATCTAAGCGGCACCTTCCTATTATAGAAGTAGTTCACACAGTCACGCGAACTACCAGAACTTGTGTTACGCTCCCGCTTCACTGTACGCTTTATTTCTTTTCACTCTTACTGCCTATGACTCCCTGCGCTTCACCTATGGACTGCCGGGCCCCTATGGCCTGTGACTCCGTCTCTGCCTTCCATTCTCGCTCTGTACACTTACTACTCAGCCTGACGGGCCGTCGGGACCGACGCGCACCCACTAGTGCTACATATGCACGCCTCCGCGCATGCGCTGCCTTGGCACCCACTGACTCATATGGTACAATGACTCCCAATGACTCCTAGTGACTCTGTACTAGTAGCGGTGTCCTAGGGACACCATGACTCGCTCTGACTCCCCCTGAGTCACCCCTGTATGTACTTATATCGCGCTGTATGCCTAGGACAGACCCTAAGTCTGTTCTCTTGTAATCTCAGCTTGTGAATGATCCCTTTCCTTCACTTGTGAACCACAGTTCCTCTGGTCAATTGCCAGACTTCGCGCATCCCCTTGTAGAGCACTAGCGTATGCTCAAAGGCAAGGGAAAGCTTACTATCAGACGTCACAAGAGCACGCCTGCATGCGAGAGGTATACAGACCTCCTGCCCTCGAGGGCTCAGTCGCCAGCATCACCTACGCCCCCTCCTTCGCCTGTGGAGGTACGCTCACTCGGTGGGCGTGACATTAGAACAGACTTACCCAGTCAGCCAGAGGCCCCTGGCCCAAGTACCATCGTGGGGTCACCAGTAGACCACAAGTTTAAGCCG
>QLOS01004592.1:1137-23492 GCA_003313725.1 Russula sp. MG48 | reverse complement strand
GGAAGGACGGGCATTCTTCAACTACACACAGTCTGATATCGACCAATCGAAGGGTGCATATTTAAGGCAAGTCGTCCGCTCCGTCGTGCGGTCTGGTGCCTGAACCTGGGACTCGCAACCACAGCGGCGTGAAAGGGACACAGGGTGCCAGTCACGTAGGCGCTGCATTTCTTCTCTTTTTTTTTTTTTTTGAATCCGAATTTGTATTCCGCGGCGCGTACAACTCGGTACAGAGGCGGTCACGTGAGTGCTACGTATTATGCTTAGGCGTGTGTGGTACGTGTGTGGAGCCAGTGCTAGCTGGCTATGGGCAGCGGAAGGTTATAGGTATGGGTGGTCGTGTGTGGTTGTGTCTGGGGGAATCCTTTGTCCTCCCTCTCGTCTCTATCTGGTGCCTATCCCGGTTCCCACGTTGCCTGCGGTTTAGTGCAGGTGCCCATCTCCTCCAAGAACCGAAGCAGTGCTTGGACGCGGTTTGGTTGGGCGAAGAGCTGTGGGAGTGTACGGGGGCAGCCGTTGGCAGAAAGGTGCCTGCGGTGCACGATGGTGTGCAAAGGGCAAACTAGGAGCATGTGCTCGATTGTTTGGAGGGGCTCGCCGCAAGGGCAAGCTACTTGTTCCGGTGTGTGTAGGGGGTAGAACCGTTGGGTGTACTCCCCGGTAAATGCGTGCCCTGTGATGAAGCGGTACAGTGTGGAGTGTGTGAGTCTAGAGAACTTAACTGTGTCTGTAGGGGCTCCGTCTTGTGCTGGGGGGTTGTGGGGGGTGTTCCTGGTCCCCACGCTTGGAGTTGAGGGCGGGGGCTGGAAAGTGTGGTGGGCCTTCCCATCCGGTGGTTCAAGGAGGGCGGTTTGGTATGCGAAGGAGGTGCGTGGGGAGTGGTGCCAGTGTTCTGCCCATGCTGTGGTAGCCGTGTTTGCGGCTTTTTGTTTTTTGTTTTGGATTGTCTGTGGCTCCTCGATGCTCGCGAGGTCTGCTGTGCGGATTGCTTCGAAAGCGAGCTGTCTGGCTCTTCGGAAACCGATGAACGGTGATTTCCTCGGCAGCCATTGCAGCCTGATGCTAACATTAGTGAATGTAGTGAGTATCCCGCTCAGGGTTTTCAGGTGTGAGAGGGAGACCGCCTGCTCTCCGTGTGGGGACGCGTCTAGGGTTCTGTTTAGTGCCGCGTCCGAGGGTATTAGGAAAACGAGTGTCGTTTGTATCTGTGTTGGTTTGGTGGCTAGAAACAGGTTCAGTGCGGTGAGTCCGGGTGTGAGTGCCCGGATCAGTGCGTCCACCTCTGTTGCTGTCTCCCCGAAGACCTTCTCCGAGTGTCCTTTTTCCCTTCCCTCGTGGTAGAGTACGGCTGATGCTGCGCTCAGTTGTTTACCGTCGACCCGGCCCCTGTTTGAGAGTACCGCGTCACAGTATACGTTGATTGTGTCCCCTGCTCGGCAGGCCTCCGTGAGGGCATTGGAGACTTGTTCGTAGTCCCAGTATTTCTGTTTGGGGGTTAGTCTAACTCGCCTGTCCCATCGAGGGGCTCCTGCTGGTAGGTTAGGGAATGGTTCGATGTGTGGTCCATTTACCGGGACCCTTGTGGCAAGCGCGCGCAGGGTCATGTTTGCGTGGCTCCTGTTTGGTGCGGGGAGTGGGAGGTTGTCTGGGGTCAGGCTTGTCCAGTCACCTCCCAGACGTTTGAGGAGCTGGCTGCTTTTCGGGGCCCTGTATAGGTGCAGCGTGGTGTTTTGGGTGAGCACGTTCAGGTGCAGGTCCATTGGGAGGATCGTCAGCAGTTGGTGGAGGGGTTCTCAGGGCGTAGTTCGGAAGGTCCCCAAGATGATCCTCACTGCGTCATTTTGTACCCTCTGGAGTTTTTTGACCAATGTTACCTGTTTACCTGTGTACCAGAGTTGGCACCCGTAGGTGAGGACAGGTAGGCATATCGCCTTGTATGCTAATCTCCATTTGGCCTGGTCAAGTCCCCGGACGGAGTTCCCAAGGAGTTGTAGTGCTTTGAGTGACGCTTGCGCTCTGTTGCACACCACGTCTATGTGGTGGGTCCAGTTGAGGCGTGCGTTGAAGAAGAAGCCTAGGTACCGGATCGTGTTCGATGCCGGCACCTGGTAGTGAGTGCCGAGGGTGGGGATGGGGAGGCGGATGTGTGGTGGGGGGTCAGTTCTCTCCCCCCTCTTCCTGAAGTAAAGGAGCTCCGTTTTGTTGGGCTCTGCGTTCAGGCCTGCCTTCGTCAGCCATTCCACGCACTCCTTGTACCCTCCTCAGAGGGTGGACTCTAAGTCCTCCCAGTTGCATCCACAGGCGAAGATGACTCCGTCGTCGATGTACATACCTAGGGAGGATTTGTTCCACCTTCTCATCTTGTGGAGGAGTGGAGCAGTGTATATGATCGATAGGACGGGGGAGACTGGAGAGCCCTGTGGGGTTCCCACTGCGAAGTCGAATGGGTCCGACGTCTTACCGTTGAACCTCAAACGTACTGTGCGGTTTTCCAGGAAGGAGCTGCACCATTTGACTAGCTCTGGTGTGAATCCCATGTCCGTGAAGACTTTGACTAGTCTTCTGTGGTTGATGTTGTCGAAAAATCCCTGTATGTTGAACAACAGGATGCCCGCTCTTAGTCCGGCTTGGTGGGCAGCTTGGATGTCATGGAGGAGGGTGAGTCCCGCGTCCAGTGTTGACGAGGCGTTCCTTCCTCCAAATTGCGTGGTGGGAACTAGGGCATGGTTCGCCATGTCTCTGTATATTAGTTTCGCGACTACCTTTTCAAGTAGCTTGCCCAGGCATTCGAGTTGTCACGGCTATGAGGGGCTGTGGCTCGAAGTGAGCACGTGATCGTGTGAACGCTTTGCTAAGGCCGAGATGCCCGAGCACTTGGTTCCGGTAGGTCGACCTTAAGTCTTCGGTTTGGACGCTATGCCAAGTTCTGGTAGTTCACGTGACTGTGTGAACTACTTCTATAATAGGAAGGTGCCGCTTAGATAAGCCGACGCGTCCTATCCTAAGTCCGTGTGATCGCAAGCGTTATAGCACGCCTTGCCGAGCTTCAATATGCCTTATTAAGGCGGAGCGGTGATAGAGAAGAGAGAGAGGATCACACAAGTTCGTTTGCGATGAAGTTCAACTTGTTATTGGAGACTAAGTTGAGACTGGGGCTTCCAGTGCTCAACTCCTACACTATTTATACAGGGAAAGTGGCCGCTGACGAAGCGCACCACTCAGCACATCACTAATCGCATCACCAATCCATAGGGGATTGGTGATCAGTATAGTAAGCTAGTTACCAATGCCTCACTCAGCATTGGTAACGTGTCAGTCATCGTATCAGTCAGCGCTTATAAAGTGCGAGTCCGTCACATGATGAGTCGCGTCACATGATGTAAGATCACATGACACCAGTACTAGAGTTGGAACACGGAGACGCACCACACAGGGCCGCAAACCGTAACACCACCCCCTCTTCTAGGTGGGTGTGCCACCACGCGCCAGTCCAGTCCATAAGCATAAAGAAGCGTATCGTACGATTCATAATAGTCCTCAAAGTGGCTCAAGAAACGAGTCCCAATCGAGATCCTCACCATAGATCTCGATCGCCCGGCCCAGATCCACTATCACGCCCTCCTCCTTGTAGCCAAAGTCCTGGTTCTTGTTCCTCCCTGTGACGGGGCACGCCTCACCAATGAAGCGGTGCCCAACGTGGACCCCGCAGCGCCCATCCTCACAGCGGTCGTGGGGCGTCATGCAGTCGAAGGACCAGTGGCCCTCCGCCCTGCAGAACCCACAGGTCTTCCACGTGGGGCAGTCCTCGTACTTGTGGTCTGCCCCGTCGGTTCGGCACTTCCTGCAGTAGAAGCGGGCTATCTTCCTGCACGGTGCGCGCCTCTTGCGAGGCACGCGCGCATCAGGGACTGCCCCTGCGGCGGCGTTAGCGTGGGCTATCTCCGCCCGCCGCTCAGATCTTCTCAGGGCTCGCTCTGTTGCAGAACGACCGCCCCCTCGCTGTGTCGTAGGATTGATGTCGCCGGGACGTGCGCCGTCCCAATGTTTGTGATGAACCCATGATGGTTCACCAGCAGGACCACCTGCAGGAGCGATGGCGCTCCCGTGGGGGTCCTCGTGTTGTGTGGGTTCGGTAGGGTTAAGGGGGCCATCATAGATCGTCCGCCTGGGGTTGAATAGGGCGGAGATCGGGCTGAGCGGCCCGAGGGTGCTGAGGAGGTCAGGGGTGTAAAATGGGTGAGCGTCCGCTCCGGCCGGTTCCGCCAGCGCGTGGGGCCCACTGACTGCTGGGATATCGAATGCGCGGGTGAACGCGCGGGAGAGTCCCCAGACAAGTCGATCATCGGTGACCGCGTACGCGTCGTGCGTGTGCGGTGTGTTGAGGTCGTCGCTTGAGGAGGCGCCGCTGGCTGTGTTGAGCGCAGGCGGCTGATCAGCGCCTCCACTACTGGAGACGCTCTTGGTGAGGCTGGTTTGGGAGGTGCAGGCCCGGAGGTCATTCGTGGGGCTGACCTGCGGCGACGTCGTGAACGGCGAGGCCTGGAGGGCGTTGAGAAAGATGAGCTCTCCCGGGTAGCGGAGCTCGTCGTCGGCATAGGGGCTGTAGAATGGTCCTCCTGGTACGGCGGGGGTGTTGGGTCGGCCATCGGTCATGTCACAGGTTCTAATGATGAGTGGAGTGGAGTGTTTCTGTGCAGGAGAGATGGGGAGATGTCTTTTGCTTGTCTCTCCTGCTGCTCCTTTTATCTCTGTTGTGCGCACTCCTGTCGGCTTGCGCCGATAGTATTCGGCGACAAGCTTTGGCGCATGCACATCTTCAGCTGGTTCCCAACTGTTGTGTGCTTTGGAGTACCCCTTCCAGGAGAGCAGGTACTGTAGTTTCTTTCCTCTTCCGACGCGTCTTGAGTTCTCGACGCGTTCTACTTCGTATTCTTCCTCACCCTCGATCAATTCTGGTGCAGGCGACGGGAAATTCTTCCCATGCTCAAGGGTTTCTTTGTAAGGCGTCAGCAATGACGCATGGAATACGTCGTGAATCTTCCAGTGAGCAGGAAGTTCAAGTCGGTATACCACTGGTGAAATGACGTCAGTCACCCTAAATGGGCCATAGCATTTGGGCGCCAGTTTTGCGATCGGGTGTGAGAGCCTCAGGTTGCTTCCCTCAAGCCAGACTTGGTCGTCCACCCTGTACCCTGTGAACTTTCTTTTGCCCTTGCGTCGCTCCAATCGCTGCACAAGTAGTCTTTGCGCATTTTTAATTGCAGCCGTTGCGTGCGTGCGTGCACGCTCCAGCCAGTCTTTTCGTTCTGTTAGAGCTGGCACTTTTGCCTGATGGTTGGTCACGTGAATTGTTGGCGTGTGACCAATGAGCAGCTCGTAGGGTGTCCTCTTTGTGGTCTCATTCTCCCAAGTGTTGTGCATGAACTGGGCCAAGGGGAGTAATTGCACCCAGTCGTTCTGCTCTGCATTGCCGTAAATCCGGAGGTACTGCTCGACGTGCTGGTTTGCACGTTCTGATTGTCCATCCGTTTGTGGATGAAATGCCGTACTGATATTTTGCGTGGTTCCTAAGAGTGCGCAAAGTTCTTTCATGATCGCTGCCGTAAACCTTGGATCACGATCTGAAATGACGCGTTTTGGTACGCCATAGAACGGAAATACCCGTTCCACATATAAGCGTGCCACTCCCAATGCGTCGATGGTTTTATTGCAGGGTAGGAAGATTGTGGCCTTCGTGCAATCATGGTCAACAATGGTTAAGATGGTGTCATACCCTTGGGACACTGGCAGGTCTGTAATCAGGTCCCAGCTGATGGTATGAAATGGGGTTGCATTCTTTTCTGTGGTAATGGGTGAGATTGGTGGTCTCGGCCTGACAGTGTTTGGCTTGGTCGACTGGCAGGTCGCGCATCCCTTGACGTACGCGATCGTAAAGTTCTTCATTGTCGGCCACCAGAAGTCACGTGCGATTGCCCTAAGGGTATTGGCAATTCCTGGGTGCCCCGTGGTCTCGTGATCATGGTACGCTTGGAGGATTCTTCGCGTCAGTCCCTCCCGCGCCGGCACAACTAGGCGTGCCCTGTAGTACCAGCGCCCTCTTACTTCATCGAGGGCATGTCCTTTCTTCAGTTCGCTCATTTGGCTTTCTTCTTCCTTTTGTGCTTCGCACACTTCTCGCTCTAGGTCGTAGATCTCTGCGGCGCGCGTGAATAAGTGCTCTGGTAGCACTGTCACGTCCGTATTGTCATCCATGGTTACGTCGAAGTCTGGTCGTCGCGATAGGTGGTCTGCATGGTTGTTCTTCCCTGGCTTGTGCACCAGGATGAAGTTGTAGTCTGCTAGGTCACCTAGATACCTTGCCACTCGCCTGTTGATGCGTTGCGGGTGGCGGTAGTATTGTAGGTTCGCGTGGTCTGTGTAGACCGTGATGGGGTGTTCTGTGGATAGGAGGATGTGTCGCCATGCTCGCAGCCCTCGTACGACGGCGAGTAGCTCTCTGTCGTGGATGTCGTAGTTTCTTTCTGCAGGGGTGAAGGAGTGGGAGACATTTCCCACGGGTCGTAGACGTCCACGGGCATCCTTCTGAGCTAGGATGGCTCCTGTGGTGAACTGGGAGGCATCCACCTCCAGGAAGAATGGTCGCTCATAGTCTGGCTGCTGGAGGACTGGGTTGCTTGTCACTGCGTGGATGAGTTTCTCCATTGCTTCTGTACACTCATCCGTCCATTCGAATGGTTTGTCTTTCTTTAACAGCGAATTGATTGGCTTTATGATGTGCGCGTATCCTGGGATGAAGGCACGGTGATAGCCAAAGACTCCCAGTGTCGAGCGCACTTGTTTTACTGATGTCAGCCTGCGCGGCCACGCCGCCAGGCCATCTTGCTTCGTTGGGTCGATCCGGATTGTCCCATGTTCTACTACAATCCCTAGGTAGTTGATCGTCTCTTGTTCAAATTGGCACTTGGATAGCTTGAGGAATAGTGATTCCTGTTCCAAGAGGTCCAGTACTGCGTGCACCACTTCTCGGTGCAATGTCAAATCCTTGGGCGTCGCAATGAGTATATCGTCCATGTAGATGAACAGTAACCCAGGGTATCTTCTCTTTAGTGGGGCAAAGATTCGATCCATCAATCTTTGGAAGGTCGCTGGCGAGTTTGTCAGGCCGAAGAACATAACATTTGGCAAGTATAGTCCGTACGGCGTTTTGAACGCGGCCTTCCATCTGTCTTCCGATTGGATTCGCACATTGTGGTAGCCCCATCGAATGTCAAGGGCCGTGAAGAGTTCCTTCCCCTCTAGCTCCTCAAGGATCTGCTCTATCCTTGGTATGGGGTATACGTCGCGTATGGTCCACTTGTTCACTTCTCGGTAATCTTGCAATGGGTGCAATGTCCCATCCTTTTTGTGAGTGAAGAACCACGGTGTGGACCAGGGCAAATCCCCTTCTTCGATGTACCCAAGTTCCTTGTTGTCCTTCAGGAACTTCTGTGTCGCTTGCAGCTCTACTTTCGACAGAGGGTAGACTTTGCAGTTTATCATGGCCGGCACGTCCGGTTTCAGTTTGATCACGTGGTCCTCAGGCCGCGATGGTGGGAACCGTTTCGCAGCCTCTTCTGAGAACACAATTGCATGCTTCTGGTACTCCTTCGGTAATGTAGGAGCGTCTTCCTTTTGTTTGTTCTTATTGGCCTCTATGGCCCATTCTTGCACAAAGTTGGTGCGCGTGATGGTCGCTGCTTCGGCGTCCTTCTCTCGATCACGCCACAGTCTCCAGGCAAATGGTATGGTCATGAATTTGACTGGCTCCCCTGCTGTCCCGCGTTCCCAGTCAATGTTTGGGTTAAACACACGGAGCCACGGGTATCCAAGGAGGATGTGGTCATTGCCTAGGTTCATTACGTAGAACTTTTGCAACCTGTTCTTCTTGCCCTGTTTGATCCTCAAGACGCAGGCTTCTTCGATCATTCCCCTTCTGTTGTCGGTCCCGTCTACGTTGATTACTTGTCATGGGATTTTTAGTCGTCGTGTGGGGAGGCGCCATCGCACCGCCGTTCGATAGTCGATGAAGTTTTCCGTCGTGCCACTATTGATGAGTGCACGCGCATCAGCCGTTTGGAGTGTACTTTGAAATGAAATTGGTATATTCAAGGTGTTCTTCGTACTGATATACACTGAGTCCACTTGCATAGCCAGGGCCCTAATCATGGCTGTGTGATCAGGTCCTTTCAAAAATCCTGGTCATCGACGATCATTCAGTTCAAGAGTTCGTTCTTTTCTTCCTTGCTCATTCCTTCGAGCATATTATAGGCTGCGTCGACCAGGGTAGCGTCCTCAGTTTCTTCTATTTTAGCCGCACGCGCCGTCGTCTGGTTTCGCGGCTTGCTCGGTCCGGGGTTTCTGGAACGTTGCTGGTTTCCTTTCTTGGGGCACGTTTTTGACATATGTCCCTGTGCTTTGCAGAAGAAGCACCGCCCTTCGGCGCGTAACTTCTTTCTTTCGTCATCGGTCATGGGCGTCATTTGTACTGCATCGACGTCCATTGCATCGGGGTCGCGGCGGCGTTGCTGGTTTCTGTTGCCCCCACCAAGGGCTCGTTTCCATTTGTTACGATCTTCCCTTTGGCTGTTGTAAGGATTGTTCGAGGTTGTGCCCCACGTTGCACGTGTTTCTACATATGTGGCGTGCTGCTTGTGGGCGGCGTCGATCCAGTCATCGAGTGTGATGGGGTGCGGCGACGTCCTCTCTACTATGGCACGTCCCAATCCTGACCTCAAGCCTTTCTTGAAGATGTAAATGGTTCCTTGGGAGTTGCGCTCCCAACCTGCAGTCTGTGCAAGGTGTTTGAATGTGGAGATGTAGCTATCGAGGTCATCTCCCTTCATGTTCAGGTTCAGCAGTTGCTGTACCGCATCTTCTTTTCTAGTCGTGTCGGTGAACGCGCTCAAGAAGAGCCGTCTAAAGTTGGTCCAGAGGTCTTCGTCATCAGGGTCCGCACCCTGAGCGATCTGTTCGTTCAATTCTGCGATGCGCACGCAGACCCAATCATTTATCTTTGGCCCCTTCATGTATGTGAGGCACATGAGTATCCTGTTGTAGGATACTCTCATTGCTTCGTGGTTTCTGTTGACCATGTAATACAGGGAAAATTCCTGTATAAACATGTCGCTCTTGCTGCGTGTGCCATCAAACATCGTTGGCGCACTTCCGTTCAGGCTTCTGCCTCCATTCTGTGGTGCTGGTGCGGCCGCGGCCAGTGCTACGGCTGCAGGGGCAGGTCCCGGGGGACCTCCTCCACCTCTGCCTGGTGCTCCGCCGCCTGGTGGCCCTGCGGGTTGTCCTGCAGCGGGTTGTCCACCAGCTGGTGGCCCGCCGCCTCCGCCGCCTCCTCCACCACCTCCACCACCGCCGCCACTGCCGCTAGGTTGGTAGGCAGGTGGCTGCACCGTTTGTTGTGCTGGGTGCGTTATGGTTGTGGAGATTGTAGCACTTCCAATCTGGAGAGGTGTGGTGAGAGGATTCTGGGCCGGAGGTGCAGCCATTGTCTGCTGGATGCTCGTCATACTGCTTGACGCAAATAGATGTGGTTCTGATGCTTTGACAAGAAAGTCTGGTATTTCCTGTTCTGGCCCTAAGTCCTGCCTGATATTCGAGGTACTTGGCTCTAAGGATAGTTCGGATTCAATGTTCACTCCTAATCTGATTAGGCCGAAGTCGTAGTCGATGCGCAGCGGTTCTCTGCTGCTTGCTGGTGATTCGGTGGTCGGGGTTCGTTCGTCATCAGTTGTCAGGTCACTGGTCAGCCTTTCCTCAATAGGAGAGGTTCGGATTTCTCTGAAGCTTGTCTGTGCAAGCAATGTCGATAATGGTAGTCCTAGACCAAATTTTACGCGGTCTTCTTCACTGATTTTCCAGTCATACTTTGTCATGTACACGTTGCTCGGTTGGGACCAGTAGATATTGAACCAGTCGTTGTTGATCAATTCTACTGCGAATTCGTGTGTTCTGTATTCGATGAAGTACGCGTTTTGTTTGCTTGCGCCGTACTCCTTCCACTGTGCTTTTCCTGCAACACCCGGTGGTAAGTTGCCTGTTGCTTGCTGTGGCACTATGAACGCTCTCCCGTCCTCAGGGAAGTTCACTTGTAATGACGCCGTCGTGAAATAACGCTATGTATTTGACGCGGCCGCTTAAGGTCTGTAGGGGGAGTCTCAACTTATGTCATGGCTACGAGGGGCCGTGGCTCGAAGTGAGCACGTGATCGTGTGAATGCTTTGCTAAGGCCGAGATGCCCGAGCACTTGGTTCCGGTAGGTTGACCTTAAGTCTTCGGTTTGGACGCTATGCCAAGTTCTGGTAGTTCACGTGACTGTGTGAACTACTTCTATAATAGGAAGGTGCCGCTTAGATAAGCCGACGCGTCCTATCCTAAGTCCGTGTGATTGCAAGCGTTATAGCACACCTTGCCGAGCTTCAATATGCCTTATTAAGGCGGAGTGGTGATAGAGAAGAGAGAGAGGATCACACAAGTTCGTTCACGATGAAGTTCAACTTGTTATTGGAGACTAAGTTGAGACTGGGGCTTCCAGTGCTCAACTCCTACGCTATTTATACAGGGAAAGTGGCCGCTGACGAAGCGCACCACTCAGCACATCACTAATCACATCACCAATCCATAGGGGATTGGTGATCAGTATAGTAAGCTAGTTACCAATGCCTCACTCAGCATTGGTAACGCGTCAGTCATCGTATCAGTCAGCGCTTATAAAGCGCGAGTCCGTCACATGATGAGTCGCGTCACATGATGTAAGATCACATGACACCAGTACTAGAGTTGGAACACGGAGACGCACCACACAGGGCTGCAAACCGTAACATGAGTAGGGAGATGGGCCTGTAGTTCTTTGCCAGGGTGTAGTCCACGCGTTTGGGTTTGGGTACTACGCAGACTACTGCCTCCTTCCAGAGGCGGGGGTGGTGGCCCGCTCTCAGGCAGGCGGTTAGTAGGCCAACGATCTGTTCCGGGTCCGCTGCCCAGGCCCACTTTAGGAGTGTCCAAGTGTGGCCTGTTTGTCCTGGCGCGGAGTGGCTGGTCATCTTTTTTAGGAGCGCTTCCACGAATTGTTTGTCAATTGGCATTAGCTGGCGCGCTGGGTGTGGAGGGGGGTCATCTGGGAAGTGTGTATCGACCTCCGGTGGGGTCTGGGCGAAGAAGCGCTGTGAGAGGATATCAGCTACTTGTTCGTGCGAATGAACTAAACCACCGGGCCCTTGGAGCGACGGGATGTTGGTGAGTCTGTGTCCGTGTCTCCAGGTTGCGACCTCCCAGAGTTTGGCTTTTTCGATGTATTCGTCTGCCCACTTTCTCTTGGCGACTCGTACTGTCCCCTTGAGTCTGGCTTGGGCAACTGCCCGAGTCGCGGTGCCACGTGCGTTGCGTAGATTTTGTACCACTATCGTGCATGCTGCATTCCACCAGGGGGAGGCTTTGCGGTGAGGGGGCCAGCGTCTGAGGAAGATTTCCTCGTTCATCTGTTGGATGTCCTCTGTGAACCGCGCTGCTGCCTCTTCCACTTCGTCTGGAGAGGGGGTGGGCTGGAAGGGGTAGGAGTGGGATCTCACCTTGAAGGTGCGGGTCCACTCTGTCTCTTTCTCTGGGTCAGTTAGGAAACCGAGGTTGTCCTCGCTGGCGTGTGTGGTTGTTGTCCTGTGTGTGTGGCCTGTGATGCAGAGCAGGGCGTGGTCTGAGCCCAGGCTGCCTTCCCAGTCTATTTTAAGTCCTGAGAAGGTGGTGTTTTGGATGGCGGCCTCATTGTACCAGGCTAAGTCTATGACTGAGTCCCTTTCATGGTCAGCGCCTCTGCGCGTGATCTCTCCGGGGGTGTTCGCTAGGGTGAGCAGGTTCGTGGCCGCCCATTCTTCGATGCAGGTAGCCCAGTGGGAGTGGGGGTTACCTGGTGGGGACCACGTTCGCGAGTGGGTGTTGAAGTCCCCTATTACTAGGGTAGGTATGATTGCGTCGATGTCCAGCGCCAGTAGGGCCTGCAGCGATGTATTATCTCGGGTATCATGGTAGAAGTTTATGACTCGCCACTGTTGGTCGTCAAGGATGACGTCTAGGACTTGGAGGGTTGGGTGTGTGCATATGTCTAAATGCGGTACCACTGTGAAGCGTGGGGCGTTGTTGTTATGGGGTGTGTTCTTTCGGGTGTAGGACATGACCTTGGGATGTTGTCCTTCGGTGAGTCCGGGGTGGAGCGCTTCCCACACTGGGGCCGCTACTCCTCTGAGGATGTCTACGCCTTTGCGGGCGTTGTCTTTCCTCACTGTGCCTATTCTGTCGTACCATGGTTCCTGAATTAGAAAAAGATGTGTACTATTATCGCTATTTAGTAGCGCGTGGGTGACTGCGTTGCATTTGCGCATGTTCACTGAGGCTATGTACATGAGGGGGTGTGTCTGCATTAGGCAAGGGACGCTGGGGCAGCGCCAGATTGGGGGCATGAGGGGGAGTATAGTTTGGCCTGAATTTCGGGATCAGGTTTGCCCCAGCCCGTTATTTTGGTGGGGTCCATGGGCCGATAGGTAGGGCTGGTGTCTACTTCCATCGTGTGGATGGTGGCATCGTAGATACCCGCCGCTGCTCTCCTATTTAGCGCTGCCCGGACTTGGGGGCCAGATGGGTTGGGGGGGAGGGGGGGTGGGTTGGTGAGGTTGTCGTCGGGGTCGAGTACCTCTTCAATTGTGGCGCTGGGGGCTGTGGGTTGCTCCAGTTCCAGTCCTGTGCTGTTTAGTCTGTCTCTGTTCCTCGCCTTATCGGCTCTGCGTGTTGCCTGCGGGCGGAACAGTTCCCGGGCTGGGCACCTTGGGTCTCTGCAGTCGTGACTGGTTTTGTGGCAGTTTAAGCACTTGTAGTGGTTACAGTCACAGATCCCAGCTGTGGCATGCTTTCGGGGGCATAGTTTGTCGTGTTCTTTGGAGCTATGTGCTCCCCTGCATCTGACACATTTGACTGAGTCTTTGCCCAGGGGGCAGTTTCTGGACGTTTTGTTGTGGCCTAATGCGTGACAGCGCGAGCACTGTATGAGCAGAGGCTTGTCAATCCATCTCTGGATTTTCACCTCCTTGCCGAAGAGCACGGGTCGGTTGTTGAGGAGGGTGTTTGTGATGGAGCCGTCTGGGTCTGAGATGGCGAATGTGATGGTGGAGTATGAGGTATTGAGGTGGTCAACTGGTCTGAGCCACCTCAGGGGCATTGCGAAGGAGGCCTTTTTGAGGCCTGGCATCGTCCTAACCTCTTTCAGGAGGGCATCTGGTCCGAACGCCGTGTAGTCATCATCCAGTATGGGGACTCTGTGTGCCAGGAGTTGGGTCCACCCCAGCGATGGGCAGAGTTGTCCCGAGCCGTGGAACGGCTCCATGAGGATGTGCTCATATGAGGTTATGATTTCAAAGGGGACGTGGCCGTCAAACGAGTATACAAAGTTACCTTTGCTCCTCGGGTGGATGCTCCAGCGTCCCGCTCTCAGGGGGATTGGTGTCACGCCCACCGAGTGAGCGTACCTCCACAGGCGAAGGAGGGGGCGTAGGCGATGCTGGTGACTGCAGTCTTGTGGGCAGGAGGTCTGTATACCTCTCACGTGCAGGCGTACTCTTGTGACGTCTGATAGAGAGCTTTCCCTTGCCTTTGAGCATACACTGCGGCTCTGCAAGGGGACACGTGAAGTCTGGCAATTGACCAGAGGAGTTGTGGTTCACAAGGGAAGAGAGGGAACCGTTCACAGGCTGAGATTACAAGAGAACAGACTTAGGGTCTGTCCTAGGCATACCACACGATATAAGTACATGCAGAGATGACTCATAGGGAGTCAGAGTGAGTCACGGTGTCCCTAGGACACTGCTATTAGTACAGAGTCATGCCCAGTCAGTAGGAGTCATCGTATCGTGTGAGTCATGGGTGCCGATGCAGCGCATGCGCAGAGACGTGCAAATGTAGCACTAGTGGATGCGCGTCGGTCCCGGCGGTCCGTCAGACCGGGTAGTAAGTGTGCAGAGCAAGATAGGGAGGCACAGGCGGAGTCACGGGCCGTAGGGGCCCGGCAGTCCATAGGCGAAGCGTAGAGGGCGGTAGGCAGTAAGAATGAAAAGAAATAAGGCGTACAGTGAAGCAGGAGCGTAACATCGGAGCGTAACATCACCCCTCTCCTACAGTCCGTGACTGTCCTCAGTTGCTACCTTGGTCAGTCCAGTCGTAGGCGTCCATGGTGTCAGCGTCGTACTCTGCTGTGGCTGCTGGCTCCCCCTCAGCCTCGTGTTCAAGGCGGGAACCTTCCTGGGTGATGCGTTCAAGGAGGGACCATGGGTTAGGAGGGGGGCATCCAAAGATGCGTTGGGAGAGGGTCCACGGCTTGGGGCGCTGCGTGTTGCCACGCCCCGCCTTGGCCAGGGCTTCGCGCAGTGCAGGGGAGGGGCAGTAGGAGAGGACCTGGTCCTCTGGGGTGTCAAGTGGGGCGTGGACGGTGGTGAGGTAGGGGAAGATGACGTTATAGGCGTCAGCATTTGAGAGGCGTACCACACTTTGGTGCCTCTGGTCCTTGTAATAATTGAGCCTCCTCTGATGCCACTTGAGGAGGCGTTGCGCCTCAGCCATGTGCCGTTTCTCTGTCTCTATGTTGATCGCATGGGAGTCCATCCCCATCTCTGCCGTACGCAGGCGCTCTACTTCCCCGATGAGGTACGGGTCCCCTACCGCTTTGAGGGCGTTGTCTACGTGGTGCCAGAAGGAACCAGTGTCCCCTCCTTCATCTGAGAAAATAGAGACTTGCCTCGACGTGAGGTGGGGGAGTGGGTGTAATGCATGGTGGGGGGCTGGTCGTGCGTGGAGTGGGTAGGTGAATATGACCCTGCCGCGTCCCATGGTGGCTAGGACAACTGGATCCTTGGCCCCAAACATGAAGGCGACGTACTTGGGAGTGACCAAGGTGCCAGATCCGTCCTGGATCTTCTGGGTGTAATAATAAATGCTGCGGGGGTGGTTGAGGCGGTAGGGGTGCCCAGGGTGGTCCTGTTCCTCTGCTCCCTCTGTGATACCCTCGACGTCGATAGCCGCGAGGGGGCTCCACTCATCTGGGACATTGGCGGGGTTCCAGGAGGGCGTACCTGGAGCAGAATCTCCTTCCACCAGGCTGCGGAGCGAGGACATGGTGTCAATGACAGTGCCTCGTATGTCCTCATCTTCCAGGGTGTCAATGATCTCCACCACTGTGGCATTGAGGCGGTGGATGACTTCCTCTCCTGTGGTCACCCCGCGCATGTCAATGGCGAAAGATGGTCCCTCTTCCTCATTTTCAGGGATTGGGTCCCCCATGGCATCCATGAGTAGGAGGCCAGGGATGTGAGTGGTGGTGGAGTGGCCCAAGGGTGCGTATGGGGAGTCCTCAGCGTAGGAGGTGGTGTCTGGGTTGGCAGCGAGGACTCCCAGCGCGTCAACAGGGGGGAGTTCAATGTCAGTCATGGGGGAGCCTGGCGGGGGCTCCAAAGCGGGGATGGGTTGGTCTGTGGCGGCAAGTATATCACTGTAGTCCCCTTTGTAGATGGGAGAACCCGGCGCGGAGGATGTAGTAGAGGAAGTAGACATGTAAGCAGGACGAGGGTGATGAGGGTGGTGAGCAGCAGTGAGCATGGCAGCAGGGCTAAAGTTCTGTGGCGATGAGGAGGCACGAAAGATGTTTGGGTAAACTGAAGCCACAGCTGCGAGGAATGGACGGGGGTAGCTGGAAAATGATTGGGGGTGTTTCTTTGCAGTTTTATAGGCTGTCTTGTTGCGTGCCATTTCGGGCCAGGAACCTTCCTGCATCAGCTTCCTGGCTGGGTTTCTAAGCAGCTTACTATTAGGGTACTCGGGGAGCTGCGCGGGAGGATAGTCTGGGAGCTGCGTGGTGGGTGAGAACGTTGGTAGGCTCCCTGTGCTGGACGTGACAATGAACGTGGCAAGCGTTGTCTCTGACTCTGATTCTGGTGTAGGGGGAAGCGACGCTGACAATGCTGCTTGGCGTGTGCTGGAGACAGAGGTGCGCAACGAGTCTGGCACCAATTCTGGACTTCTGGCGGTGGCTGTTGTCCTGGCTGGTCGTGCTCTCAGGCCAGTGAGGGTGGAAATGACGTGCGCGCGTCCCTCCCCTCTGTGTATTACCCCCCTCTTAGGTCTCGCAGCGCCTCACTGCGTCTTGGTTCTTTGATGGAATTCCCTGATCAGGTCTGGAGCGTGCACTCCTGTAGCTGGTTCCCATGTGTTGTCCACATGTGGGTAGTTCTTCCATTTAATCAGGAACTGGTGCTCATGCTTTCTGCCCCAGTGGCGCTCCCCCATAATGTGTTCTACTTCCCATTCTGGTGCGCCTTCGATGATATCTGGTGGGGGGCGTGTATAATTTGGTCTGTGGGCATCTGTTTCTTGGTAAGGCGTCAGGAGGTCCACATGAAACACCTTATGAATCGTCCATGATGGTGGCAATTCCAGTTGGTAAGCCACGGGGGAGATGACAGATGTGATTTTGAATGGTCCGAAGTGTTTGGGCGCTAGCTTACTCGAGGGATAATAGGTTTTGATGTGGCGTCCTTCTAGCCAGACCTTTTGCCCCTTTTGGAATCGGGGTATTGTTGTCTTAGGTGGCGCGTTTAGGAGTCTCTGTGCACGCTTCCTGGCGTCCAGGATGTGGGTGAGGCGGTCCTGTACTGCTGGTGGGTGCGTTGGGTCATTGTCAATCGTGCACTGAGGTTGGTAGCCAAAGAGGAGTTCGTGTGCGGTGAGTTTTGTGTGGTCATGTGGCCAAGAGTTGTACACAAACTCTGCCATGGGGAGATAGTACGCCCATTGGTTTTGTTGGTCTGGAACCCAGAGGCGTAGATACTGTTCTACTTGTTGATTGGCGTGTTCACTCTGTCCATCTGTCCTGGGGTGAAAGGCGGTGCTGATATTTTGTTTGGCATGTATGCTCTGGGCCAGTGCGCGTGCGAAGTGTGATGTGAATCTGGGGTCGCGATCGGAGATGATTCGCCTGGGGAGCCCAAACCATGGGAAGATGTGGCGGAAGTACAATGCAGCCACTCCTTCCCCTGTGACTGTGGTCGAGCATGGAAGGAAGCGCGCGGCTTTCGAGCAGCCTTGGTCTACAATGGTGAGGATTGCGTTGTGCCCCGCTAAGAGGGGGAGGTCTGTGATTAGGTCCATGGAAATGCTTTGGAATGGTCCTTCTTCTGCAGGGACATTGATTGGGAAGAGGGCCGCCTTTGCTTGCGTGGTGCGTGCTTTGGTTTCTTGGCATTTGGCGCACCCCTGTACGTATTCTTTTGTGAATCGTTCAAGTTCCTTTCCCCCTTCATAATGTCTCCGCAGAAGTGCAAGTGTGTTTTTGACACCTGGGTGCCCTGCGAGGGGGTGGTCATGGTATCTCTGGAGGATTTGCCTCCATTCGTTCAACTCTCCGGGGAAGGTAGCAAACTGTAGGGCTGCGATGCATTCTGGTGGGAATAGGGTGATATTTTCATTGTCGTGTTCTCCTTTGTCCCCTGGGGGGCGTGATAGGAAGTCTGTGGGGACATGTTGCTTGCCTGGGACGTGTACCAGCTGATAGTCATACTCCTGGAGTTCTGGTGACCACCTAGCCTGATGGCGATTGAGATTCTGTGGTCGTAGGAAGTACTGTAAGTTGCGATGATCTGTGTGTATGATAACCTTGTGCATGCTTCCTGCTAGGTAGGCCCTCCATGTGCGTAGCGCATCCAGGACTGCGAAGGCCTCTCGGTCTGCAACATCCCAATTGCGCTGGGTGGCATTGAAGGTTTTAGAGTGGAATGCAATTGGGTGGAGGTGTCCCTGCTCATCTTTTTGTTGCAGAACTGCTCCTAGGGCGTGTAGCGATGCGTCTGTGTCGACATAGAATGGTTTAGTGAAGTCTGGCTGCCTGAGGACTGGTGCTGAAGCTACCCGGTCTTTCAGTTCATCGAAGGCGGCTTGTCGCGTTGTTGTCCACTCCCATGGGACATCCTTGTGTGTGAGTTCATTCATGGGGCGTGCAATTTCACTAAACTTGGGGATCCAGCGTCGATAGAAGAGGCAGAATCCTATGAACGCGCGGACGTCTCGGACATTCCTAGGAGTGGGCCATGTCAGGATTGCTTTGACTTTGATGGGGTCCATCCTGAGGCAGTCCTTCTCCAGTATGACGCCCAGGTATTCCACCGTTGTAGCCTCAAACAGGCATTTCTCTGGTTGTAAGTAGAGGTCGTGCGTGAGGAGGATTTCCAGGACTTGGGTAGTGACACGGCGGTGCAGGGGGTAGTCCAGAGGCGTGTGCATGAGGATGTCATCCATGTATACTGTAACGTAGCCACTGTCGATGAGCCCCTTGAAGATTTGGTTCATCATGGTCTGAAAGGTTGCTGGGGAGTTGGTGAGGCCGAAAAACATGACCATTGGTTCAAACAGTCCTAGGTTCGTCTTGAAGGCTGCCTTCCACTGGTCTCCTTCGTGTATGCGGATGTTGTTATAGCCCCACCTGATGTCCATCTTCATGAATAGTGCGTGTCCCCTCACACGGTCGATCAGTTCTGGGATTAGTGGCAGTGGGTAGCGATTGCGGATAGTAACAGCATTTAATTTTCGATAGTCAATGACCAGGCGTAGGTCCCCATTCTTCTTCTTGACGTAGAAGACTGGGAAGCCATACCTGGAGTCCGAGGGGCAGATTAAGCCAAGGTCCTCATTTTCTTTGATAAATTCTCATTGTGCAGCTTGTTCCCTGGGGTTGAGTGGGTAGATTTTGCAGTCCATGGTGTCCAGGGCATCGGGTTTGAGGTCAATGGCATGGTCCCAGGGTCGTGATCCGGGGAAGTGCTGCGCTGCTTGCTTGCTGAAGACCCTACTGAAGCGGTGGTAGTGAGCTGGTACTATCTGGTCCCACGTCCTCTTTTCCTTTGATTGTGCTTCTTCAGCGATGTGTTGGGAGACCGTAGCTTTACAGAGGCACATGATGAGCTCATCTCCTGGTTCTAAGAGGGGTTGGCATGATGGGAGGTCCACCTGTAGTCCTGCAACTCGTACTGGTGGTGTAGGCTGGAGTAGCGAGGCTTCTGGTGTGCGAAGGGCGATGCTTTGGTCAATGCTTCCCTCCATCCAGTCGATGTGGGGGTTCACTGCGGCGAGCCATGGGTAGCCCAATATGAGGTCGTCTCCCCCTAGCTCCGCGATGTAGAAGTGGTGGATGTGGCTCTTTTTGCCAGTGATTACTTCTAGTTCAGTGAATCTGGTGAGTTCCCCGATGCTGTTCTTGCTTCCATCTGCGTTCCGTAGTTTCCTGGGGCGTTTGAGAGGCAGTGTGGCGATTTTGTTCTTTCTAACGAATGTTGGGCTGACGAAATTCTCTGTGGCCCTGCTGTCAATGAAGACAGGGAGCTCGGCCATGGCAGTCGAGGTGTGTAACTGAGCTGGGATACGCAACGATTTGATTCTTGGTAGGTACACATCACGACAGAACATTGCCCGAATACTGGCCAACGTATTCAGGCGTTTGGAAAACCCTGGCCCTCCCACATCTGGCCCATCTGGCCATACTGCTCGTCACTAAGGGCAGCCATAGCTTTGAGGATTTCTTCTGGGCCCATCATCCCCTGAGGGATGGAGAGCGTGGGTGTAGTAGCGTCTCCTGGGTCTTCTTCTTCATATTCCTGCGCTGCCTGTGCCTTGGCAGCCCGTGGGCGGTCTCCCCTTGCCTTCCTTTGGGGGCACTGGCGTGCCATGTGGCCTTGCTTTTTGCACTGGTAGCAGCGTCCTTCCTTTTGGAGGCGGGCCTTCTCTGAGTCGCTGAGCATGGCCCTGAGGTGATCTACTTCCATTGGGACTGGTCCCATTTGACTTGGGCGGAGTGGCTGTTGGTGGCGTTGTTGCTGCTGGGGGCGAGGACCCCGTGTAGGAAAAGGAAAGAAGGGGCGAGGGGTCCGCTGGGCTCCTGCAAAGGGGTTCTGCTGCTTTTGCTGAGCTAGGATGCCTTGTTCAATCTGCCAGTGGACGTGATTGGTGCGTGCTGCATGCTTCCACTCTTCCCAGGTCATAGGGACGGGTCTTTCCTTGAGGCAGGCCTTGAGGAGTCTGGGGTTAAGGCCCTTCCAGAAGTACCACACCACAGCGACATTGTTAGGTTTGAGGTTCCCCCTTTCAGCGAGTTCTTCGAACCTAACGATGTAGCTGTCGACGCCTTCTCCTGGCTGCATCTTGATCGCCATCAGCTCTTGCTGCGCCCTCTGGGGGGCAGAGATGTCAGAGTAGTCGAGGAGGAATCTGGTTCTGAAGGAATCCCAGGGGTGATGGTCTTGTATGATGCCTCTGGAGACCTGTTGCAGCCATTTCATGTGTTGGCGTGCCCATCCATCCACATTCAGTCCCCTGATGAGGGTAAGAGCGTGCGCAATGCGGTTGTCTTCTTGTGCGACGGCCACAGCATTTCTGTTCAAGAAATGGTAGTTCTCGAGGTCCAGCATCCAGTGTCGAGCATGCTTGCGCCCTTCCTCGCCTCCTCTAAAGGGTTCTGGAGGTTGGCCAACTAGCTTTGCGTCCGCGCCTTGTGGCCCCAGGGCATCCAGGTCAAATCCTGGGAATCCAGGCGGCTCTCCTCCTGGTGGCCCTGCTCCGAGTGGTCCTCCCCCAGGGTAACCTCCGCCTCCTCCTGGTGGTCCCCCGCCTCCTCCTGGTGGTCCCCCGCCTCCTCTTGGCGGTCCTCCACCTTCTCTGTCTCGTGGTACATCAGGGCAAGGTTCTGCTGGGGCGAGTGGGTTGACTCTGGCGATGTCTGCATAGGACTGGCCTGCTGCGAGAGCGTAGCATGCTGGAGCAATGGTCTAGGTGCTCATGACTTGTATTGGTTCTGGGTCTTCTTCAATTGGGCTTGGATCCCTAACTTCTTGGCATGCTGCGCCTTCTATTGCTCTCCCTATATCAGTAGTGAAGGCAGTAGTGTCATCCTCTGGGTCTTGTGGGTCTAGTGGTTCCCCTAGCAGTGGGAAGCGTGTCTTGGCGATCGCGTAAGCGAAGTGTTTGTTAGTCTTGTTGTCGTATGCAACTTCGTACCAGGCACCTGCTACGTGGTGTATTGGGTACGCTGCAATCTTAGATCGTCCTGGGAGGATGGCGAGGAAGTAATGCCCTGTCCATGGGATTGTTCCTTCGAAGTGTGATGATGACTCGTATCCTTCCTGGAGGAAGAGGACTCGCTGGTCTTCCTTCCTATCGTCTTCCACACAAAGTGTGACTGTGAACAGCCTAAACTTGTGGTCTACTGGCGACTCCACGACGGTGCTTGGGCCAGGGGCCTCTGGCTGACTGGGTAAGTCTGTTCTAATGTCATGCCCACCAAGTGAGCGTACCTCCACAGGTGAAGGAGGGGGCGTAGGCGATGCTGGTGACTGCAGTCTTGTGGGCAGGAGGTCTGTATACCTCTCACGTGCAGGCGTACTCTTGTGATGTCTGATAGAGAGCTTTCCCTTGCCTTTGAGCATACACTGCAGCTCTGCAAGGGGACACGTGAAGTCTGGCAATTGACCAGAGGAGTTGTGGTTCACAAGGGAAGAGAGGGAACCGTTCACAGGCTGAGATTACAAGAGAACAGACTTAGGGTCTGTCCTAGGCATACCGCGCGATATAAGTACATGCAGAGATGACTCATAGGGAGTCAGAGCGAGTCACGGTGTCCCTAGGACACTGCTATTAGTACAGAGTCATGCCCAGTCAGTAGGAGTCATCGTATCGTGTGAGTCATGGGTGCCGATGCAGCGCATGCGCAGAGACATGCAAATGTAGCACTAGTGGATGCGCGTCGGTCCCGGCGGTCCATCAGACCGGGTAGTAAGCGTGCAGAGCGAGATAGGGAGGCACAGGCGGAGTCACGGGCCGTAGGGGCCCAGCAGTCCATAGGCGAAGTGTAGAGGGCAGTAGGCAGTAAGAATGAAAAGAAATAAGGCGTACAGTGAAGCGGGAGCGTAACATTGGAGCGTAACAATTGGTTTGGCTACTACCTTTGCCATTTTGGCCCGCACTTCGCAGACTATGGCATCGGCTGTGCGCGCACAGATCTGGGTCTCCAGTTGGGGGTCAATGTGTCCCCCGGTGCGGATAACCGTTACCTCCGTGACTGTTGGCGGGGGGATGCCTTGCCTCGGCGGGGCTGGTGGCTGCTGGATGTTCGCTGCAGCGGCGGTAGCGCCTGCGTATGACGCGGGTGTGAGGTTGATCTGTGGGGGGTGGGTCGGCGCTTGTTCGTTAGCAGGTGCTTTACCTTTCCCTTTTCTTTTCCTTCTGTTGTTGGAGAC
>QLOS01004572.1:0-20380 GCA_003313725.1 Russula sp. MG48 | reverse complement strand
TCCTGGAAATCCGGGTGGCTCTCCTCCTGGTGGCCCTGCTCCGAGTGGTCCTCCCCCAGGGTAGCCTCCGCCTCCTCCTGGTGGTCCTCTGCCTCCTCCTGGTGGTCCTCCGCCTCCTCCTGGTGGTCCCCCGCCTTCTCTGTCTCGCGGTAGATCAGGGCAGGGTTCTGCTGGGGCGAATGGGTTGACCCTGGCGATGTCTGCGTAGGATTGTCCGGCCGTGAGGGCGTAGCGTGCTGGAGCGACGGTCTGGGTGCTCATGACTTGTATTGGTTCTGGGTCTTCTTCAATAGGGCTTGGGTCCCTGACTTCTTGGCGTGCTGCACCTTCTAGTGCTCCTCCTACTGCTGATGTAAAGGCAGTAGTGTCATCCTCTGGGTCTTCTGGGTCTTGTGGTTCCCCTAGTAGTGGGAAGCGTGTCTTGGCGTTCGCGTAAGCGAAGTGTTTGTTAGTCTTGTTGTCGTATGCAACTTCGTACCAGGCACCTGCTACGTGGTGTATTGGGTACGCTGCGATCTTGGACCGTCCTGGGAGGATGGCGAGGAAGTAGTGCCCTGTCCACGGGATTGTTCCTTCAAAGTGTGATGATGATTTGTATCCTTCTTGGAGGAAGAGGACTCGCTGGTCGTCCTTCTTATCATCCTCCACACAGATTGTAACTGTGAACGGCTTAAACTTGTGGTCTACTGGTGACTCCACGATGGTACTCGGGCCAGGGGCCTCTGGCTGACTGGGTAAGTCTGTTCTAATGTCACGCCCACCAAGTGAGCGTACCTCCAACGGCGATGGAGGGGGCGTAGGCGACACTGGTGACTGAGGCCTCGATGGTAGGAGATCTGTATACCTGTCGCGTGCAGGTGTACTCTTGTGACGTCTAATAGAAAGCTTTCCCTTGCCTTTGAGCATATACTAGAGCTCTGCAAGGGGTGAGCGAAGTCTGGCAACTGACCAGAGGAGCTGTGGTTCACAAGTGAAGGAAAGGGGATCGTTCACAAGCTGAGATTACAAGAGAACAGACTTAGGGTCTGTCCTAGGCATACAGCGCGATATAAGTACATACAGGGGTGACTCAGGAGGAGTCAGAGCAAGTCATGGTGTCCCTAGGACACCGCTACTAGTACAGAGTCACTAGGGGTCATTGGGAGTCATCGTACCGTATGAGTCAGTGGGTGCCGAGGCAGCGCATGTGCAGAGGCGTGCATATGTAGCACTAGTGGGTGCGCATCGGTCCCGACGGCCTGTCAGGCCAGGTGGTAAGTGTACAGAGCGAGAATGGAAGGCAGAGACGGAGTCACGGGCCGTAGGGGCCCGGCAGTCCATAGGTGAAGCGCAGGGAGTCATAGGCAGTAAGAATGAAAAGAAATGAAGCGTACAGTGAAGCGGGAGCGTAACAGATGCAGTACAGCCTAGATGTGACATAGGGTCACATCTGTGAGTCATCGTAAGTGTCAGCCAATAGCGTAAGTAGAGCACACAGCAGAGGGCTGTGCCGTATCAGTATCAGTCACAGGTAACACGGGGCAGTATTGCATGGGTGCAGCCTGGCCACAGGCTGCGCTGCCAAGCCGGATCACATCAGTCACAAGCAGGAGTCATGGTAGGTAAAAATAGATAGTCCGGACTGTAGCAAGTGTACCAGAGATCGTAACAGTACGCCCCCTCCTAAGGGGGAATGGCTGCCACGGCATTCAAGCAGGGGGAATGGCGCGCGCATGCCGGAGCAGGATGACCCAGGGAGGAGGGGAGGCTTGCCTTGGACGAGTACAGGGAGTGATCTGCACAGGAAGTGCGGCAACGATGTCGGTCTGATGGGTGGCAGGGCGACCCCGCAGGTAATAGTTGAGGGGCAGCATGACGGGTCACACCAGTATCTGATCCAGCTTTGGACCGATGCGTGACATAACAGCTGCCTCATAGAGGCGCAACTCAATGAGTCACAGCTTGTCCCGCAGCCCATGGCTGCGGCGCACAAGGGTGGCATCCTGCTCCAGCTGGGCAGTGGAGTAATCGCTGCAATTTGTGGGCAGGCGGGTAAGGTGGGCATACTCGATGGCAAGTTGATGATGGAGGGCATGGATGCCGGTGTGATATCTGTGGACGTCAGCTGTCAGCCCCAGGTCCCTGAGGTCTTTGACCAGCTTGTCGACGTGACAGCAGTGAGGGTGATTCCCGTTGAGGGGCATGAGGTCCCAGTCGTCGATGGCAGGGAGGTGCTTGTCGTCGTGAGGTTTGGCGTACAGGGGCTCGGCAAAGATGGGCGAGTTCGTGGTCAGTCGCCCTAGAATGATGGGCTCATTGAAGTGTGGGAAGTGGGCGTAGTACGTGGCTGGGATAAGGCAGTTGTTGTGATCAGGGACAAGGATAATGTTCCGGTCACCTGGGTTGTCGTCAAGTCTATGCCAGCGCAGGAAATAACCATCGTAGCCAATGGTGTTGGCGGGCTGGCCATAGCCTGGTGTTGGGCCACTGGTATTGACGATAGGGACTCCTCCTCCTTGACTGAGGGCGGCGGTGGCAACGTTTGCATAGCTGTGGATCGGCGTAGGGGTCATGTGGGTGGTCTGCTGGCCCATGCTAGGGGTGGTAACGGTGGTATGCCTAGGGACTGCGCTTGGCTGCTGTGATAGTCGCTGAGCATCTGCGATAGTTGCCTCTCTTGATGGGCTCCAAGTGGCATGCCCATCGCCGATCCGTACTGGGGCATTACATGTTCCGCAGAAGTTGTCTGAGCTAAGGGGGTGGTTGGCGTAGTCTGAGTGCAGGCTAGGGACTGAAGAACTTCCGCTAGGAGTTGGTTAGCTTGCTGCTCCAGGCTGAGGGCTGGCTGAGGAGTTACGGAGTGAGCTGGTGTCATTGTCCGAGCTGCTGCTGGTCTCGTCGCTGTCAACGACGGTGAGTATGTGGGCGGAGAAGGGGACCTGTATGGCGTGGGCGCCGCTGTCATTCTGAGGGCTGGTCGTTGCTGCAGGGGTCGTACTGGTAGGGCTGCTGCTGCTTTTCTCTTCAAGCTGTTGGACTTGTTGTGGGCCATCGGTGGTCATGGAGAGAGTGGAGTAAGCTGGTGGTGGAGATGGAGTGTGAAGGGAGTGAAGTGGTGATGTTCCTGCTGAGCTGAGAGTGGTCCTTATAAGCATTTTTTGAACTGTGGTGGAGTTTTCTTGGTGATACTTGAGCACTAATTTTAGTGCATGTTTCAGGTTGCTGTGCAGCTCCCATGTGTCTTCTGCTGCGGAGTATCCTTTCCATCTGATGCAATACTGAGGGGTTTTCGCCTTTCCATATAGGCGGTGGTCTAGAATGGCCTCAACTTCATACTCTGCTTCTCTGTTGATAACATCAGGAGGTGGTTCTTTGAAGTTCCGGCTGTGTTCGGGGGTTTCTATGTACGGGGTTAATAAGCTGGCATGGAAGACGTTGTGGACTTTTCTGAGTTTCCACTGCGGGGGTATTGCGACTTGGTATACTACTGGGGATATGACGTTGGTGATTGTGAATGGGCCGTATCATCTGGCTGCGAGCTTGGCGCTTGGCTGTGTGACTTGGATGTTCTTTCCTTCCAACCAGACCTTCTGTCCTTTCGTGAATGGTCTAAATTTGGACCCTCTTCTGTTCGCGACCATGGTCTGGGCGTTAGTGATGGCTGTCTGTGCTGCGGTGCGTGCTTCTTTGATGTGATCAAGCCGCTCATTGATGGACGGTATTTTCTCAGATCTTGGGGGCTGATGAGCGTGCGGGATGTGTCCTAGTAGAAGTTCGAATGGGGCTTTCTTGGTCGTGCTGCTGGGCCATGCGTTATGGGTGTATTGGGCGATAGGTAGCAAGGAGGCCCAGTCATTCTGTTGGTGGTTGACATAGATGCGTAAGTACTGCTCAAGCCACTGGTTTGTCCTTTCCAACTGGCCATCCATTTGCAGATGGTAGGCTGTACTGATGTTTTGTGAGATGCCAAGGATCTTGAATAGCTCCTTGGGGAAGTGTGAGGCGAAGTGCGTTCCTTGGTCGCTGATGATCTTTTGGGGAATGCCGTGATGCGGGAAGATGTTCTTGGTGTAAAGTGCGGCGATGTCCGGTGCGGTGCTGGCCTCATTGCATGGTATAAAGATAGCGGCCTTAGAGCAATTGTGATCCATGATGGTGAGGATTGAGTTGAAGCCTTGTGACTTAGGGAGCTTAACAATGAGGTCTAGGGCCACTGTCTCGAAGGGTAGGGCTGTGGCATTTGTAGTGATGGGTACTATAGGTGGTGCCGGCTTGGTCGTGTTGGCTTTCATAGCTTGGCAGGCGGCACAACCTTTGATGTAGGCGAGGACTGTCTGTTTCATGTTGGGCCACCAGTAGTTCTGTGCGATCATTAGGCAAGTTTTGAGGATTCCTGGGTGGCCGGTGGTTGGTGAGTCATGGTGAAGGGAAATTACTCCCCTCCTAAGGCTGTTGTCTGCCACGACAACCAGGCGGCTGCCGTGCCACCAGGCCCCGCCGGGCCGGCGCTCTAAGGGATAGGTCTTTGCCCACATGCTGAGGGCCGTCTTGTGATCCTTCTGTTTGGTGATGACATCATCCTCCATGTCCACAGCTTCCGCGGCGTTAGTGAACAGCTGATCGGGGAGTGCGATGACTTCTTCATTGTCCGAGCTGGCGTTGTTGAAGTCTGGTCATCGCGACAGGGCATCAGCCCTGTTGCTAGCGCCAGGCTGGTGTACGAGGGTGACGTCGTAGTCTCCTAGGGTCAGTATATAACGCGCAATGTGCCTGTTAATTTTCTGGGGTGAGCGGTAGTATTGGAGGTTCTTGTGGTTGGTGACGACCACTACTTGGTGTTGCGCGCCCATGAGGAGATGGCGCCAATGTTCCAGGCCACGTACGATGGCGAGAAACTCCTGGTCCCATATGGGGTAGTTGCGTTCCGTGGCAGTAAAGGTCTTTAAATCGTAGCCGACGGGGCGTCACCTGCCTTGGGCATCGCATTGGTACAGGATAGTGCCTGTCGCATTTTGGGAGGTGTCTACTTCTAGTTCGTAGGGGTGTGCTGGGCTAGGCTGCCAGAGGACAGGGTCACTGGTGACGATATTTATTAGCTTGTCAATGGCTTGCGTGCACTCATCCATCCAGATGAATTGCACGCCTTTCTTGAGTAGGTTAGTGAGGGGTCTGGCGATCTCTGCAAAGCCCGGAATGAACAGCCTTTGGTAGCCCAGTACTCCTAGCGTTGATTGTAGCTCTTTGACACTTTTGAGGGTTCTGGGCCACTCCTTGATGCCTGTGAGTTTGCTGGACTCTATGCGAAGGGATTCGCCGTCAATGATCAGTCCAAGGTATTCGACGTGTCTCTGTTCAAAGAGGCATTTCTGTGGTTTGAGGAAGAATGACTCTGCTTCAAAGAGGTCCAGGAGTTCATGTACGATGCGTTGATGTAGCTCGAGGTCGAGTGGCATGGCAATGAGGATGTTGTCCATGTAGACGAAAACCATCCTTGGGTACTTTAGCTTCAGGGGTCGTAGGAGTCGGTCCATGACTTGCTGGAAGGTGCTTGGCGCATTGCACTGGCCAAACAGCATTACCTTTGGCTCGAATAGCCCTTGCAGCATTTTGAAGGCCGCCTTCCATTGGTCGCCTTCCTTGATGCAAACATTGTGATATCCCCATCGGATATCGAACTTGGTGAACAGGGCTTGGCCCTCGAGGTTCCTGGTTAGTACAGAGATGTCTGGGAGTGGGTATACATCTCAGATGGTCCAGCTGTTGAGCATGCGGTAGTCTTGTACTGGTCGCAGGGATCCATCCTTCTTTTTGATGAAGAAGAAGGGTGCTGCGTAGGGTGACTTCGACAGCTGGATGTATCCCTTTTCTAAGTGTTCTTGGATCCATTTATCTGCAGCTAGCATTTCTTGTGGATTCAGAGGGTAGACCTTGCAGTCCAGAGTTGTTGGCACATCCGGCTTTAGGGTGATGGCGTGATCATCTTCTCGCACTGGCAGGAAGTGCTAGGCCTCTTCTTTGGAAAACATGCGCCAGTTAGTGTATGGCAGGGGTAACCCTGGGGTATTTTTTTGCTACCCTTACCCCTACCCTTGAAAACCCTTACCCTTAAGTAGGGGTAAGGGTTTTGGAGGGTAAGGGTAAGGGTAGAGCAAGGGTTTACTTGATATAGTGTTTCTCTGTTATCTACACAGTATTTTCAAGGGTTATTTATTATACTGGTATTGAACACTTTCTATTACACCCAAATCCTATGTGTTTCAATGTCAGTTGGTATCAAGATCAACCTGTTACACATGAGTCCCTTAAGAATTGGAACTCAATGCAATGGGGTTTCCCCTAGGTGTGCCCATAAAAGTGAGAAAGGGAAAGAATTGCAACACTTTCTAACTTTTAACATTCAATAACCCTTGTATCTGGGGTAAGGGTATGTGAAGGGTATGAAGGTTCAAACCCTTATACCCTTCTCAAGGGTAAGGGTTTGTGAAGGGTTTGAGAGTTCATACCCTTACCCTTACCCTCACATACCCTTGGCCCAAACCCCCAGGGTTTGTTAAACCCTTGCCATTCACTAGCACCAGTGTCGCTGGTACTCTGGAGGCACGTCCTGCACTGTGAGTGCAGTGCACTGTTGGTGGGCTTTGATAGCCCATTCTTGTGCTATGTTAGTGCGATTGATCCGGAGGACGAGCGTGTCTCCTTCCTCCCATTGCTGCACCTTTAGTGTGGCTCCTAGCAGTTGTGCATACCTCATTAGGTTTTTTGGGGGGTCCGGGGCTCGTCTGCTGGTAATCTTGGCGGTAAAGGGTTCGCCGCTGATTTGCCCCTTGGTCCAGTTAATCTGCGGGTTAAAGTGCTGTAGCCATGGGAAGCCCAGTATGATGCGGTCCCTTCCTAGGTTGGCGATGAAGAAGTGCTGTACACTTTCATTCTTGTTTCTTGATACCAGCAGGTCGCAGTAGCTTACTACTTGACCGCTGTGGTTTTCGGTGCCATCTACATTGTAGAGCAGTCGTGGTTCCTTCAGTTTGTGGGGAACCAGGTGCAGTCGTTGCGCTGTCTTCTGGTCTATGAAATTGTCCATTGCCCCGCTGTCTACAAGGGCTTTTTCTTTGGCCTTCCCATTCGTGCTTGAAAAGAGAATATCAACATTAACACTATTTCGATGAGACATGTACATGGTACATATGTGCGAAGCTCGGTCCCAGGCTGATAGATCAAGCTTCATTAAAAATCCAAATCTTCAGTAAGTATAGTATCATAGATGCCCCTTCGCTCTTCTGTGGTCATAGAGCATATCTGCGTGATGACATCGCTGGTCACCATTTGGGAGCTAGTTTGGCTTGTGCTGTCGCTGGGCCCAAGTTCTTCCTTTTGTATTTCTGCAACCCACAATATGCGCGGTGGTCTTGTGGCTTGCTTTTTGCGGCACTTGTTTGCCATGTGCCCCACCGCCTTGCAGTAGAAGCACTTGTTTTCTTTGCGGAGTTGTTGGCACTCCTCGTTGGTGAGGGGTCCTCCCATGCGTGGCAGCGCGCTTGTCTGCGCCGTGTCCACATCCATGGGCACGTAGCTGTCATTCTTTGGCTTCGAGGCTGGCTTGCTCTGCATTTTGAAGAAGGTAGGGCGTGGAGTGAAGCGCCCTTGCTGCAGCGCTGGTCCTAGATCAGCGTCAATCTGCGCTTGTCTAAGCACTTCCTTCCTGGCAGCTTCCTGCCAGTCTTCAATTGTCGTTGGGATATTTTCTCGGTTCATGACACTGAGGGCGATTCCTCGGCAGAGTCCTCTTTTGAACTTTTCTAGGGTTCCTTGGTCGCCCATCGTCCAGTTTGAGTTTTGGATGTAGTGGTTGAAGGACACAATGTAGCCATCGATGTCGTTGCCCTGCATCTGAAGGGCCATGAGCTTGTTGTAGGCGTTCTGGGCTTTGGCTGTGTCCATGAAGCGACTTTTGAAGTCTGCTTCAAAGCTGTTCCAGAGGACTTTGTCATTTTCTGCAATTCTGTTAACTGCACAAGTGGTCTTTTCTATGAGGCTGGTGGACTGTGCATCTCCCCAGTCGTCGACGAGGGGTCCTCTGATGAATGATAGGGCAAGTGCTACCCTGGCATATGGGTTGGTTATGTTTTCATCAGTGTGGTTTAGGATCCTATATGTTACGATCTGGACTGCTTACTGTTACTTTTTCATTGCCCTGTACCCCTACCCTCTGCCCTGCCGCCTCTGGGCAGCTCTCCGCTTACTGACCACTTGCTATGGTACCCTGTACCCTGTACTATGACGCGTCCCCTCTACCCTACCCTGCGCCCACACCTGTGACATCATTACCTACCATGACGCACTCCTACCTACCCTTGACCCTGCTAAGTACTTATAGTGCGTCGCCTTGTCTCTATGTACCTCAGACTCGACTTCTTGAGCAATCAAGCCAGTTCTACCCCTTCTGAAGCTCGAGTTCCTCCCGGGGACTTCCCTAGTGCGACCTCGAGCCTTCACTGCTTCTCTAGGCGTGGGAGTGATAGGACTCTTCGTTCTAAACACTCCGTCGCCTTGACAAGTTGTCCCTCTCCTCTCTGGGCTCAGCAGGTACTGGTTAACTCGACCAAGTAACTGCCCAGACCAGAAAGACTGTCCTCTCGCACTCGTGCATTACCTGCACTCGTGCACTTGTGAACCACACTTCGCCTGCGTGTTCCAGGCCCTCCAGAGTCTCTCAGAAGCCTAGGCTTGGGCTAGACCAAGCCAAGACACCACCAGACGCACACGTCGTGCAGTAGGCCACGCTTGAGCCTAACACTATAGAGCCCGAACTCTCTGAGGAAGGCCTCGCTTTTGGCGCAGTCACCTTTGAAGGTTGTGGGCTCCTTTCCTTTGAGCTGTCCGTTAGTTTGTGCTGCCGCTGCTGCAGGTGCTGGTGCGGCCATGACTGGTGGATTGGGTGGCTGGAGTATTGGTGGTGGTGCTGTTGGCTGTGTTGCCGCGTGTATAATTTGTAGTAGGTGTGGGGTTGCGCCCATTTCTGGTTGAAGTGGATTGCTTCCTTGTAGCGTTGCTACGTCTTGGAGTCCTGTGCTAAGGAACTCTTCTAGGGGTGTGATAGCTTGTGGGGCTGGTCCCGGTGTGGGCTCTTCTCCTTCGTCTGCACTTTGGAAGGAGGACACGTTAGCACTGGGAGGATCTACCTCGATGGCTTCTGGTGACTCAGGCCTAAGGGAGCTGTGGCCTAGTCCTGTTTTGTTGACATTCTCTCGATCGAGGAGCCCTTCAAGACTGGTGACGTAGCTTCCTTGGTTGTAGTCGAGGATGTACCAGTTGTCATTGATGTATTCGATGGGTCTCTCAATGATTCCTACCGCGGTGAAGAGGCGGATGTGGTAACACCAGTGAGTGTTCTGCTGATTGCGTCGCCAATAGGCTTCGCCCTTGATATACCCTGGGAGGTTGTCCTGGGTTCTGACGGGGACTCTAGTGAGTGCATTTGCGCGGATGTCAGCTCTGATTATCTCCAGGGTTACTTTCTTCCTTTACAGGGGAAAACCTGCTGCCTCAAAGTAGGCGGTAACAATGTCTTCGATTTCTCTTGTGAAGGCTTCGATTTGCCGGAGGATGTCATCCAGTAGTAGATGGATGGGGCTGTATTCTCCTATGCACATCCACTCACAGACCCATGCATGATTGGTGACGCCATTTTGTGTGCAAGTGAGTTGTCTTTCAGTCCAAGCAATGGCGGCTGCTAATTGGTCAGGGTCAACCTCTGCGGGTGTGCGATACCTATGAGTCCTGCGTTGTCTCTCCAGAGCGCTGGATGAGGAGTAAGAGGGCGAGTGCTGCTTCAAGGGCTACAAACTCGTCTTGCCACTCTTTGTAGACTTGATCGAAGACTATTACCTCAATTTGGAGGGATCGGTGGAGTTCTGTGGGCTCAGTTATGCATGTAACTGGGCAGCTGAGCTCGTGCTGGTCTGCTGCTTGATCAATCTGTTGGCCCCAGCTGTCTAGGACGAATTTTCGTTCGTAGAGGTGTCCTAAGCGACGGAGATATTCGTCGTATGTGTTGAGTTCCAGTGTTGCTGCGAAGTGTGCAGGCTTCCTTGCTATACCAGGTATAGTCTTTTACTGTGTGCCGTGATATGGGCAGTACTGGCTTCTGCAGAAGTATGCGTGTAAGCCCGCGTGTCTTTCTTGACGAGTTTCGTGTTTCACTGCTCCTGGGACGAATTCTACAGCGTCGGCAGAGGCTAGTATCTGGAATGTGCAGATCGTGGGTGGTCTAGGATATTCTTCTTTCAAGTGAGTTCTGATGTGGTGGCGCACCATCCACAACGGTGAAGGAAGCTTGACTTATGTTACGGCTCGACAGGCTGGTAGCACGACTTGTGCGATGTGAGACTATGTGTGAGACGCGTCACGTGAGTATGATGCAGGAGCACGTGCCTGTGTGCAAGTGACTGAGTGTGAGTGACTTGAGCACAAAGGTAGCGAGTGCCTTCCCACGTGACTGTGGGGATGACAAGTGACTTAGAGTAAACACGAAGTAGATAAGCATCTAGATAGGGATGATATCTAGGGACGCAATCCAGAGCTGAGTCTTGCAGCGACTCAGAGAGGTGTGTGAGATGAAGTGAGTTTCTTACTGCTCTCAGAGGGCTAGACCACGTCTGAGAGAGGAAGTGGAGTGAGGTGTTCAAGACTTTAGTCAATTGCGAAACTAAGTCAAGCTTAAGGCTTGACTGGCGTAAACTAGAGCCCTTATATAGGCTCTTACAGGAGAGGTCATGTGCTACTGCCATCTGAGTCACAACAGCAATGCAGTACAGCCTAGATGTGACATAGGGTCACATCTGTGAGTCATCGTAAGTGTCAGCCAATAGTGTAAGTAGAGTGCACAGCAGAGGGCTATGCCATGTCAGTATCAGTCATGGGTAATGCGGGGCAGTATCGCATGGGCGCAGCCTGGCCACAGGCTGCGCTGCCAAGCCAGATCACATCAGTCACAAGCAGGAGTCATGGTAGGTAAAAATAGATAGTCCGGACTGTAGCAAGCGTACCAGAGATCGTAACATCTCTGACACTATCATCAATACAAAATGACAAACACCCCAGTGCCCACTCGACCAGTATCCCCCTCTGTATCCATCCCTGACCACATTTCTGTATCAGATGAAGAAAACAACACCAACAAAACCAACACGCCAATTCCCCCACTTGCAGATGCAGATGATCTCAAGGATTACCTCAAGACAAGGTGGTTCTCTGAGATGTCGATGATGCACCTGGAGGACCTACAAGATTCCTACAAAGTAGCAGCCAAACTTGCACAAATTGTGGCGAAGAACCAAGAGGAAAGTACCAAAAAGAGCACCAACCCCAACCGCGACTACCACCTCCAATGCCTTCGCCGCTTCTTCCCACAAGTGAATATCGCAGCTGCCACCCATTGCCAAGCTGCAGCTGAGTACCCACTATGGCTTGCCAAGCGGCTCCATGAGAAACTAGATGAAGACCCCTACTGCCCTCAAACTCAAGCCTCGATCTGCATGATGAAGAACAAATTCCTATACAATGGAGTAAATGGAAAACCATTAACAAACCCAGAAGCTGAGTATCATGCCCAGTATGATCCCGATATTATATGCTACATACCTGTGCAGGATAACTATACAAACTACCATACCAGTCTCTTTACACCTATGCGTTTCTCTTTCATGGTAGACCCTCATGGCAGCTCTCGCACTCCGTCTCCCATTCTGTTACGATCTCTGGTATGCTTGCTATGGTCCAGACTATCTATTTTTACCTACCATGACTCCTGCTTGTGACTGATGTGATCTGGCTTGGCAGCGCAGCCTGTGTCCAGGCCACGCTCATACGGTACTACCTTGCGTTACTTGTGACTGATACTGATATGGCACAGCCCTTTGCTGTGCGCTCTACTTACGCTACTGGTTGCCCCCTTACTATGACTCACAAGTGTGACCCTACATCACGCTTAGACTTGCACTGCATCACTGATATGACTCGGATGACAGTAGCATGTGATTCCTCCTGTAGAGCCTATATAAGGGCTCTAGTTTACGCCAGTCAAGCCCTAAGCTTGACTTAGTTTCACAATCGACTGAAGTCTTGAACTCCTCACCTCACTTCCTCTCTCAGATGTGGTCTAGCCCTCTGAGAGCAGTAAGAACTCGCTTTGTCTCACACACCTCTCTGAGTCGCTGCAAGACTCAGCTCTGGACCACGTTCCTAGATATCACCCTTATCTAGACGCCTACCTACTTTGCATTTATTCCAAGTCATCCGCCATCCCCATGGTCACATGGGAAGGAGCTTGCTATCTTCACGCTCAAGGCACTCGCGCTCAGTCACTCACACACAGGCACATGCTCCCGCATCATACTCACGTGACACATCTCGCACACAGTCTCAAGTCGCACAAGTCGTGCTACCAGCCCGTCGAGCTGTAACATAAGTCAAGCTTCCTTCACCGTTGTGGATGGTGCGCCACCACATCAGAACTCACTTGAAAGAAGACTATCCTAGACCACCCACAATCTGCACATTCCAGATACTAGCCTCTGCCGACACAGTAGAATTCGTCCCAGGAGCAGCGAAACATGAAACTTGTCAAGAAAGACATGCAGGCTTACATGCATACTTCTGCAGAAGCCAGTACTGCCCATATCACAGCACTCAGTAAAAGACTATACCCAGTATAGCAAGGAAGCCTGCACACTTCGCAGCAACACTGGACACATATGACGAATACCTCTGTCGCCTAGGACACCTCTACGAACAAAAGTTCATCCTCGACAGCTGGGGTCAACAGATTGATCAAGCAGCAGACCAACACGAACTCATTTGCCCTGTTACATGCATAACTAAGCCCACAGCACTCCACCATTCCCTTCAAATCAAAGTAATAGTCTTCAACCAAGTATACAAAGAGTGGCAAGACAAGTTTGTAGCCCTTGAAGCAGCACTCACCCTCTTACTCCTAGTACAATGCACTGGAGAGACAATGCAGGACCCATAGGTATCGCACACCTCAAGAAGTTGATCCTGATCAACTAGCAGCTGCCATCACTTGGACGGAAAGACAATTGGCTTGCGCACGAAGCAACATTGCTAATCATGCACGAATCTGTCAGTGGACATGCATAGAAGATTACAGTCACCACCACAGGCTACTGGACAATATCCTTCGAGAAATCGAAGCCTTTGCAAGAGAAGTTGAAAACATTGCTAATGCCTACTTCGAGGCAGCTGGCTTCCCCCTGTAAAGGGAAGAGCAACCCTGGAGATAATCAGAGCTGATATCCGCACAGACACACTCACTAGAGTCCCCGTTAGGGTCAACAACAACCTCCCAGATTACATCAAAGGCGATGCTTATTGGTGATGCAACCAAGAAGACACTCACTGGTGCTATCACGTCCGCCTCTTCACTGCGGTATGAGTCGTCGAGCGGCCCATCAAATACATCAACAATGACTGGTACATCCTCAACTTCAACCAAGGAAGCTACGTCACCAGCCTTGCAGGACTCCTTGACAGAGAAAACGTCAATGAAACAGGACTAGGCCATAGCTCCCTTAGACCTGAATCACCAATCGAGGTAGACCCACCAAGTGCTAACACATCCTCCTTCCAAAGTGCAGACAAAGGAGAGGAGCCCACGCCAGGACCAGTCCCACAAATTATCACACCTCTAGAGGAGTTCCTCAGTACGGGACTCCAAGACATAGCAACGCTACAAGGAAGCAATCTGCTTCAACCAGAAATGGGCACAACCCCACACCTGCTCCAAATCGCACATGCAGCAACACAGCCAACAGCACCTCCACCAATACTTCAACCACCCAATCCACCAGTCATGGCCACACCAGCGCTGGCAGTAGCAACACAGACCAATGGGCAGCTCAAAGGGAAAGAACCCATGACCTTTGAAGGAGATCGCACCAAAAGCGATAACTTCCTCAGAGAGTTCAGGCTCTACAGAATCCTGAACCAAGCTGACGAAAATATGACCAACCTGTATGCCAGAGTGGCGCTAGCCCTATCATTCATCAGAGGGCCATTAGTCGACAACTGGGGAGATGCGCAGTCCACCAGTCTCATAGAGAAAACCACCTGCACGGTCAACAGAATTGCAGAAAATGATGAGGCCCTCTGGACCAGCTTTGAAGCAGACTTCAAGCAGCGCTTCACGGACATGGCCAAGGCCCAGAACGTGTACAATAAGCTCATGGCCCTCCAGATGCAAGGCAATGACATCAATGGATATATTGCGTTGTTCAATCACTACATATGAAACTCCAACTGGATGATGGGTGACCAAGGATCCCTAGAAAAGTTTAAAAGAGGACTTCGCAGAGGGATCGCCCTCAGCATCATGAACTGCAAGAATATCCCGATGACAATTGAAGACTGGCAGGAGGCCACCAGGAAGGAAGTACTGAGGTGGGTGCAAATTGATGCTGACCTAGGACCAGCGCCACAGCGAGGGCACTTCATCCCATGCCCTGCCTTCTTCAAAACGCAGAGCAAACCAGTCTCGAAGCTGAGAAACGACGGCTACACACCCATGGACGTGGACATGGCACAGACAAGCGCGCCACCACACATGGGGGGACCTCTCACAGATGAAGAATGCCAGCAGCTCCACAAAGAAAACAAGTGCTTCTATTGCAAGGCAGTGGGACACACGGCTAACAAGTGCTGCAAAAAGCAAGCTGTGAGACCACCGCGTGCATTGAGGGTCGCAGAAATACAAAAGGAAGAACTTGCGCCTAGCAATAGTGCAAGCCAGACCAGCTCCCAAATGGCAACCAGTGATGTCATCATGCAGATACGCTCTATGACCACAGAAGAGAGAAGGGGCATCTATGATACCATACTTACTAAAGATTTGGATTTTTAAAGAAGCTCGATCTATTGGCCTGGGACCGAGCTTCGCACATATGTACCATGTACATGTCTCATTGAAATAGCATCAACGTTAATATTCTCTTTTTGAGCACGAATGGGAAGGCCAAGGAAAAAGCCCTCATAGACAGCGGGGCAACAGACAACTTCATAGACCAGAAGACGGTGCAACGACTGCTCCTGATCCCCAGAAAACTAAAAGAACCACGACTGCTCTACAATGTAGATGGCACCAAGAACTGGAGTGGTTGAGTAACAAACTACTGTGACCTACTCATATCCAGAAACAAGAATGAGAGCATGCAGCGCTTCTTCATTGCCAACCTGGAAAGAGACCGCATCATATTAGGCTTCCCATGGCTGCAGCACTTCAACCCACAGATCAACTGGACTACAGGGCAGATCAGCGGCGAGCCATTCACCACCAAAATCACCAGCAGACGAGCCCTGGACCCCCCGAGGAACCTGATGAGGTACGCACAGCTGCTAGGAGCCACACTCAGGGTGCAGCAAATGGAAGAAGGGGATATGCTCATCCTTCGAATCAACCATACCAACATAGCGCAGGAATGGGCCATCAAGGCCCACCAACAGCAAACAGCACCCACAGCGCAAGATGTGCCTCCAGAGTACCAGCAACATTGGTGAGTATTCTCAGAAGAAGAGGCCCAGCGCTAGTGTTGCGGCAGCTCCACTAGCCGAGCCGAGCCGTAGCCGAGCCGCCATTAGCCGACACTGTCGGCAAGCCGAGCCAAGTCGAGCTGGTTCACTGACCAAGCTGAGCCGTGCTGAGCCAAGCCGGTCAGCTCGAAGCCGGCTCTGACGCTACACACCGGTGGCGCCATGGCGACACCACACCGGTTCAGGTTGAAGCCTTTATTTTTACTACACTGCGGTTCATGTACACCATGCTATATTGTACATCCTGTACTATTTGAGTAGAAAGAGAAAAAATGAATATTGTATTGTTGCTGTCGTCACTGCCGCCCCCGCTTTGTGCTACCACTGCTGTTGCTGTTCCTGCATTGCTGCCGCTGCCACTCCTGCTGATGCCGCCGCTGGTGCCGGTGCCGCCGTGCTGGTGCTAGCTGCTGCACCTGCTGGTGCCGCCACCGTCGTGCCCAATGGTGCCGCTGCTGATGTCGGTGCTGCCATCATGCTGGTGCCGCACATGCTGCTGCTCCTGTCGGTGCCGCCGCTGGTGCCGCCGGTGCTGCTGGTGTGCTGGTGCTGGTGCAGCTGATGCTGCCGCCTACGCTAGCGTTGTCATGTTGAGGTGTGAGCCGCTGTCGCCACCACCGCTGCTGCCAGTGGTGCTGCCGTGGATGTTGGCATTGCTGTGTTGAAGTGTGGGGTATCCTGGGCTTGTTCATACCCCCTACTAGGCACAATAATACCTGTCGAATAAAAAGTCAGCTTTAAGCGAATGTGTTGCTTACTTTACATGGGTGTGCATCACACGGTCCACACCCATGGGTACAGGTAAAAACAACTCTTTATTATACATTTAATGCGGTTCATCTACACCGCGCTATATCATGAATGAGTACCTGTACTATTTGAGTAGGAAATCAAAGAGAAAGAAAAAAAACTGCTGGCGCCGGTGCTGTTGCTGCAGCTGTCGCCGCCATCGCCACTTCCACTGCTGCAGCTGTCGTCACTGTCGTTGCTGCTGGCACAGCCGTCGTCGCCATCGTCGCTGCTGGGGCAGTGGTCATCGCGGTCGTTGCTGCCGGCGCAGTGGTCGCTGCCGCTGTTGCTGCTGGGGCAGCGGTCACCACCACCATTGCTGCTGGGGCAGCGGTCGCCACCACCATTGCTGCTGGTGCAACTGTCGTAGCAGCCGTCACAGCCATTGCTGCTGGGGTGGCCACCGTCGCCGTCGTTGCTGCTGGTGCAGCCGCTGCCGCCGCTGCTGCTGGTGCAGCCGCTGCCACCATTGCTGCTGGTGCAGCCGTCATAGCAGCCGTCACTGCTGCTGGCAGCGCCCTCACCACCACCACTGGCACCTGCAGCCGCACACCTAAGCACGCGACGCCCCGCCCATCCCCCAATGGCCCAACGACGTCCTCGCGCTCCAGCTCCTGCACAATGCATGCGCGCCTCCTCATCTGCGATATAATACAGCAAGAGGTGCGGGAACGCAGGAGGGGCGGGGGCAGGGGCAGGTCCGGCGGAGTCAGATGCAGACGGGGTCCCCAGCATCACGCTCTTCCCGAGTGCGGCGTGCAGATCGACGAGCTCCCACGAGAGTAGGAGCGCGACGTATATCGAGCGGTAGTAGTGGTCGACATGGATGGTCATCTAGGAAGAAAAAGAAGTCAGAGCCTGAAAAGAAGAAAGCCGAATCAAATGGAAACATACTTCTGAAAGCTGGGCAAAGTGTTCCCCTTCTGTTACGATCCCCCTTGCAGACTACAGACCGTTTCCCCTTCTACTTACGCCATTATGCTTACCCTTACCCGTCTCTGACTCATACTGACTCCAGTCTGCTTACTGTACGATATGACAGCTGTGGAGCGTGTGTGACTCATGTGGAGCGATGTGGCCATCGCTCCACTACTATACTTAGCACTGGATCTTGGACTGACTCACTACCCATGTTATGACTCAGGTAGTAGTTAGCACGTGACAGCCTGTAGCTCCCTATATAAGGAGCCTCCTTTGCGCCAAGTCAAGCCTTAAGCTTGACTTAGTTTCTTAATTGAGACCAGACCTTGCTTCGACTCTTGAGCCTACCGCTTTAAGACGCTCCCACTGCCCTTCTGCCTTTTGCCTCTGCCCTAGTGCTCGCTCAGCACTACCTTGCTTCACTCTCACGCCTCTCTAAGTCGGCTGCAACGACTTAGCTTTGAACATCAAAGTCACAACCACTCGTGACTTGGCCGTTCTGCTCCGAAGAGTCTGCTTCACTCTTGCGTCATCGAGACCACCGGAAGTGTCTCGCTCAGGGCCACGTGCTCATTGCCCTCACACGTGCCCGCTCTTGCCACGCGCCTAGTTGCACAAGTCGTGCTCACAGCCCCTCGAGCCGTAACATAAGTCAAGCTTCCTTTTACCACGTCTACAGGAACCGCCCTGGACGACGCTGCCTTTGCTGAATGCCTTCAGGAACTTGCCAGACGCCGCCTCCACATAGAACGTTGGAGATCCCACTTGGACGTCACCATCTATAATCATAACACCGTTTGCCATCATACCTGCCTAGGAGGAGCCACAGAAGTGCACCTTTCCCTCCTCATCGAAAGAGACATTTTCTGCCACATCGACCAAGAGTGGCAAGGAGAGTTTAACTTGCTAGAAGCCGCCCTCACAATCCTCGAGCTTTCGCTGACACCCTGGAGTCTGCTAGACAACGCGGATTGATTGGAGTAAGGGAAATCACGCCAGACGCCCTTTGTGACGCCATAGACTTCACACAACACCTGCTAGACCAAGCCAGAGGTGACACGCTATGCCATAGCTACAATTGTTACCTCGTCTGCAATAGAGGACCCAACCATCACCACCGCCTCCTAGACCAACTCATCCGTGAACTAGAAAGCTTCGCGCAGGAACTAAACTTCATCTGTACCACCTTCTTTGAGACGGCAGGATTCCCTCTCCCCTCATAAGCAACCCTGGAAGAAATCAGACTCGCGCTCTCTCGAGGATATAGAACAAGAGTACCTGTTAGGAGAGAAGATGACCTTCCAGATTACATCAAGGGAGAAGCCTACTGGAAAAGGAACGACACAGACGACTACTGGTGCTACCACATCCGTCTCCTCACCCCGCTAGGCATCAGGGAAAGACCCATTGAGTATCTCAATGACGACTGGTACCTTATAACCTACGATTGAGGAGAATATTGGACGCGCGCAAGCGAAGTGTCACGCCCACCGAGTGAGCATACCTCCACAGGCGAAGGAGGGGGCGTAGGCGAAGCTGGTGACTGAGGACGCGAAGGCAGAAGGTCTGTATACCTATCACGTGCTGGCGTGCTCTTGTGACGTCTAAGAGAAAGCTTTCCCTTGCCTTTGAGCATATACTAGTGCTCCGCAAGGGGTGAGCGAAGTCTGGCAATTGACCAGAGGAACGATGGTTCACAAGCTGAGGAGGGAGCGAACAACTGGCTTGAGATTACAAGAGAACAGACTTAGGGTCTGTTCTAAGCGTACCAGGCAGTATAAGTACATCGAGGCATGACTCATAGTGAGTCAGGACGAGTCATGGCGCCCCTAGGACGCCTCTACTAGTACAGAGTCATCTGGAGTCATCGTATGGCATGAGTCAGCGAGTGCTGAGGCAGCGCATGTGCAGAGGCGTGCAAATGTAGCACTAGTGGGTGCGCGTCGGTCCCGATGGTCCGTCAGACCGGGTGGTGAGTATACAGAGCGAAATAGGAAGGCATGAGCGGAGTCACGGGCCGTAGGGGCCCGGCAGTTCATAGGCAGAGCGCAGGGAAGAGTAGGCAGTAAGAAATGAAAGAAATTGAGCGTACAGTGAAGCGGGAGCGTAACACGAAGTCCTAGAATTCGAACATGCCAATGAGACCGGACTAGGACACAGCTCGCTCAAATCAGAATCCCCGGAACCCATCACTGTAGATCCAGCCAGCCCAGACCGCGCCTCCTCAGCCTTCCACAGTGCCAGCGAAGGGGAAGAACCTACACCAGTCCCTCAGACTATCTTGCCGCTTGAAGAGTTCATTAGTACAGGGCTCCAAGCATCAGGTATTTGGAAATTATCTTAACCCAGCTTAAGTCCTCTTAAATGGCTTTAAGCACAGTTTAAGGGACATTAAGAGGGTGCTTAATTAAGACGGTTTCCTTGGGTTAAGACGATCCATTTCATTAATTTCTCTTAATTCTCGTATCTTTTCCCTTAAATTGTATTATTTATTCTTAATGGCCATTAAGGGACCCATGAAATTAAGTAAAATCAAGAACTCGTCAAATTTCAAGGGACTTAACAAATTAAAGAAAGTTAAGGACTCATCAAAAATTAAGTATTATGGCCAACTTAAGAGGGTTAAGAGGAATTTTCAAAATAAGCTATATTAAGCACAAAACTGAAACTAAGCACACCTAAGCACAAAACCGAACCTAAGCACACCTAAGCACAAAACCGAACCTAAGCACACCTAAGCACAAAACCGAAACTAAGCACCTAAGCACAAACCCGAAACTAAGCACACCTAAGCACAAAACCAAAAATAAGCACATCTAAGCACAAGTACAATACTAAGATAACTGGGGATAAGGACAGGCCTGAGGATGAAGGCAATGCGCGACAACTCATGACAACTTGCCAGTCATGTGACAACTCATAAGACACTGGCATGTGGCAACTTACCAGACATGTGACAACAAAATGACATTAGTAACTTGATTGGGCTAATGCGGGAGAGGTGGTAGAGTATATACAGTAAAGTGTCCATGTTTCAGCACTGCAGAACTCCCTGAGTCAAGTTCATCCTAATTCATGAATTAGTGAC
>QLOS01004567.1:0-20629 GCA_003313725.1 Russula sp. MG48 | reverse complement strand
ACCATGACGTGTTCCCTTTACCCTACCCTGTACCCATACCAGTGACATCATTACTTACTATGACGCACTCCTACCTACCCTTGACCCTGCTAAGTACTTATAGTGCATCGTCTTGCCTCTATGTACCTCAGACTCGACTTCTTGAGCAATCAAGCTAGTTCTACCCATTCTGAAGCTCAAGTTCCTCCCAGGGACTTCCCTAGTGCGACCTCGAGCCTTCACTGCTTCTCTAGGCGTGGGAGTGATAGGACTCTTCGTTCTAACCACTCCGTCGCCTTGACAAGTTGTCCCTTCTCTCTCTCTGGGCTCAGCAGGTACTGGTTAACTCGACCAAGTAACTGTTCAGACCAGAAAGACTGTCCTCTCGCACTCGTGCATTACCTGCACTCATGCACTTGTGAACCACACTTCGCCTGCGTGTTCCAGGCCCTCAGAGTCTCTCAGAAGCCTAGGCTTAGGCTAGACCAAGCCAAGACACCACCCGACGCACACGTCGTGCAGTAGGCCACGCTTGAGCCTAACACAATCGGCCTGAAGATCAGGGGATTCACAAGATAAGAGGGGAATACGAGTAGCCACCAAGGGCCAGAGCGTAGCTTGGTATTGGTACAAAGAGAACAAGCCTAGAGAAGCAGTCACAGTCTAGGCTACCTTATATAGTGAGGAGGTGCGGGAGCGGGCTTCCTAACGAGTCACGTGAGTCTGGTATCATACTGGAGTTGTGGGTTTGAGACCCTGACGGTGCATTAGGGCAGTAGGGCACAGGAAGGGAGGAAAATAGGTGAAAGCAGAGTAAGGGTAACAAAGGGTAACACTGCCCCCCTTCTAAGTCTGAAGACGTCCCGGCTTCACCAGGCATCTGTCATTGTCGCGTCCTCCTCTGGGTCACTGATAAGGATGTGAACCTCATTCGAGTGGTACTGGGACTTCTGGTCAAATTGTCGGCGAGCTAAGACTGCTTGCATACCGGCTTTGTCTATCGCTTGGATTAATTCTTGCACGCGACACTCAATATCGTTGTCGCAAGTTGTGGGTCGTGAGCATCGTCGTCGGGGGTATCGCGATATGATGGTAGGTCGTGCCGGTTTGAGCGTGGGATGGTATGTGGTCAGTTCCAGGGGAGGTCGAATGGGTGAGTGGGTGAGGGTTGATGTAAAAGATGTTTCAGAGGAGGACATGGGGGTATCTGTTTTCGTGGTGGGGGGTCAGTGTATCCTTGTCGGTGTTATACATAGTCAGGTCTTCAATTTTATTGTGGCCAAGACTGAGTCACAAGTCACAGTCAGTATCGTAATTCAGAACAGGGAGCCAAATCGGGTATAGTCAAGAACTGCATGGGATTCATCAGAGAGGGTGATTCTGCCATTGTCAATGGCATGGAGGATATCATCGCTAATCTTGCTGAATTGCTTCAGGCGTTCAAGGATGCGATGGTCATGGTCAGGGGTGCTGTGACATGTCTCATCACAGGCAATCTGGTGGATGGTGGAGAGGGTAATGGCGATGGAGTGGGCTTCTTGGTTGGTGTTGCGTAGGGTCTGAACTTCTTCTGGGCTCCAAGCCACCTGATACATGAGGGCCTGGTCATGCATCCGGTTGAGGGCATCTCTAAATGCTTGTCGCGCAAACCGTGGCCACGGCGACCTCAAGGTGAGGATGGGTACTGCAGAGACAGGGACAGCGCTTCAGATGGTGTCAGTGAATCCAGTGGTGACAGTGCTGGGGGCTGAGTGGTATGTTTCATTTGTGTGGGTGGTTGTTGCGTCTGTTCGAGGTTCTTCATGATCTGTCCCAAGCTGAGCCAATTCAGCTTCCAGCTGGTCCAATAGATCGTCAGTTGCATGTGTTCCGGGGTGACATTCGGTTGGCATGTCTGTCTGCATTGCAAACGATGGGTAACTGTGGCTAGATGAAGCCTCTGGAAGGTTCGTGCGAGGTCGATTTGGATATGGTTCAGTTCTGTCAAGACTGGAGCCGGATGGCTCGCAGTCTGGTGGTCATGAGCGTTTACAGGGAACACTTGGTAGAAGTCCAGATACATGGTCAGTGGGAGTGGTAGTAGGGGGTTCCAAGTGTGGCAATCCGGGAGGTGCAACAGTGGCATAGTAGGAGTGGTACTGGAGGCGTTTCTTTTCTGTGGGTGAATAAGGTTCGAATGGGAACGGGGGCATTAGTGGTGATAGGGACACCAGTCGGTTTTGCAGAAGTAGCTATGGATGCATGTGTGCTGTTCCTGGCGAGTTTTGTGATATGTTACTCCAGGTATGAAGGGAATGGCTTTTGGCGAGGTGAGGATGTGGAAGGTGCGGAGGTTGGGTGGTCTCAGGTATTCTTCTTTCAGGGGGAATGTTTGTGTGTATCATATGTTGTGGTTCATTCAGCTAGTGTCGAAGGAGATGGTTGATTGTGTGGGAGTTGTGTGTTGGAATCTGGGGATTAACTTGAGGAGTGCGTATCTTGCTGGGAGTCGTGTCGTCCTGCCGGTTCTTGTAGTTGTCACTGCTGGTCTCGTGTTCAGTTGTGGGGCTAGTGATCTTGGTGCTTCTGTTGTTATCGATGGTGTCGTGGGAGTGGGCATGGAGAAATTACCCCCCTCTCTAGGGAAGCGACGCCTCGGCGCTTGTGGCATGGCTCGTGGTGCGTCAGGGTTGTGTTGATAGAAGTCTTCGACGAGGTCAGGTGCATGAAGGTCCAGGGCCGAGACCCATGAATCTTCCAATGAGGGGAAGCCCTTCCAGTGCACAAGGAAATGGAGTTCCCGTCGTCTGCCGTAAAGGTCTGCCTTGCGAATCGATTCGACTTCCCATTCGGGCTCTCCCTCAATTACTTCTGGATCTGGTCGGGCATAATTATGTCTGTGGGCGGCTGTTTTGACATATCGTGTGAGTAGATCCACATGGAACATGGGGTGGATCCTCATTGACATGGGGAGGCTGAGCCGGTAGGTAACCGGTGACAGCTTCTGTGTAATCAGAAACAGTCCATATCATCTGGGCGCTAGCTTCATCGTGGGGTAGTGTAGCTTGAGGTTACGCCCTTCGAGCCACACTTGGTCTCCTTCTTCGAATTCTATGGGGATTGTGTGGTCTGTCGTGGTCTGAAAGGCTTTAGCTGCTGCTTCCCGTGCTTCCCAGATCTTCTGAAGACGCTCAGTGACTTCTGGTACCCAAGCCTCTTCAGTGGACATCGGGATGAATGGTTTGGTGCCAAAGAGGAGCTGATGGGGTGTTTGTCCCGAGCAGTCGTGGGGCCATGAGTTATGGACGTATTCGGCTAATGGGAGATAAGGGGCCCATGCTGTTTGGTCGTTGGAGGTCCATAGGCAGAGATATTGCTCCAGCCATTGGTTGGTGCATTTGCTGGTGCCATTGGTTTGGGGGTGGAATGCAGTGGATACATTTTGTTGTATGTGAAGGAGGCGGCACAACTCCATGGTGAATTGTGACACAAATCTGGGGTCTCGATCGCTGATGATCTTCCTGGGGATTCCAAACCACGGGATTAGGTGGTGTAGGTACAATGCTGCCTGTTACAACCTGGACCGCTTACTCTTACTTTTTCATTGCCCTGTACCCTTACCCTCTGCCCTGCCACCTCTGGGCAGCTCTATGCTTACTGACCACTTGCTGTGGTGCCCTGTACCCTGTACCATGACGCGTTCCCCTTTACCTTACCCTGTGCCCATACCAGTGACATCATTACTTACTATGACGCACTCCTACCTACCCTTGACCCTGCTAAGTACTTATAGTGCGTCGTCTTGTCTCTATGTACCTCAGACTCGACTTCTTGAGCAATCAAGCTAGTTCCACCCATTCTGAAGCTCGAGTTCCTCCCAGGGACTTCCCTAGTGCGACCTTGAGCCTTCACTGCTTCTCTAGGTGTGGGAGTGATAGGACTCTTCGTTCTAACCACTCCGTCGCCCTGACAAGTTGTCCCCTTCTCTCTAGGCTCAGCAGGTACTGGTTAACTCGACCAAGTAACTGTTCAGACCAGAAAGACTGTCCTCTCACACTCGTGCATTGCCTGCACTCGTGCACTTGTGAACCACACTTTGCCTGCGTGTTCCAGGCCCTCCAGAAGTCTCTCAGAAGCCTAGGCTTGGGCTAGACCAAGCCAAGACACCACCAGACGCACACGTCGTGCAGTAGGCCACGCTTGAGCCTAACATTAAGTCGAGTCTCCTCCAACCACAGTGGCTTCCTACTCAGCTCAAGAGGAAGAAGACCCGGACCTAGAAGAAGGATTTACCCGTCGAGACCTCCAGGATCCCCCTCCTGATTGGCCTGACGATTATTTCATCTACAACAGAAGAGAAGAAGACAATCTTCTCCCTCACGTTAGAGGATCAGCATATTGGAGAGAGGACCGCCTCGGAGCAGGCTATTGGGTCAGATATTTCAACAGAAGAAGAGGTGCAGTAGAATTCGACCAGGAAGAGAATAGGTGGTTCCCCCTATTCTTCATCGACGGAAACACATACACATCAGAACCACTTGCCCTCACAAGAGAACAGGAACAGGCTGTAGGCCTAGGACACCTCCAACCAGGAGATCCATGACAAGAACTTGACACAGACACTTCAGGATCATTCCAATCCCCCCCTAGTGAACCTCCTACACTCCTAGGCGTTGTAGGAGAACCTATCCCACCAGAAGAACAGTCCCCCATCACACTCCTCGTCCCCTCTCATCCTATTGAACAACCCCCTGCCGCTTTACCCCCCCTCCCATCCATCATGGCAAATATTGGCCCCCAACAACAACAACAGCACCAGCAAGCAGCCCAACAAGCCGCACCAGCTGCCCCTGCCCCTGCACAAGGCGGAGGAGGCAGACCAATTGGCAATCCCCCAGCTATCTTCACAGGGGATCGCACCAAAGCCAAGACCTTTGTCAGAGAGTTCAATATCTACGCCGGACTAAGTGAAGGAACAGAAATCATGGCTAATCCCATGAGAAAGACTCTCCTCGCACTCAGCTTCATCAGAGGAGAATTAGTCGAAGACTGGGCGACCTTATGCACATCTGGATCGAGACACAGAGTGCCCCAGATGATCCAAACACGAACCACGTCCAACTCCCCTCTACCAGCAATGACTACTGGCTCCACTACGTCACTGAATTCAACCGGCACTTCCAGGACTCAGCAGAGAAGCAAAATGTGATCGCTGCGCTGAGGAGTCTTAGAATGGAAGGAAGGGATCTCGATTCCTATCTCGCCAAGTTCCGCACACTGGCAGCAAAGGCCAGTTATGGACTTAATGAAGAAGGGACCCTGGAAATCCTAAGGGCTGAACTTCCTGATGAACTGGGAAAAGAAATCATAAAGAAACAGAACCCCCAGTCCTGGGACAAATGGGTGGCAGCTGCGCATCAGGAACATGACATCTGGCTCCGCCTCAAGATCCTATACCCAGCATGGAAGAGCAAGAACTCAGGACGCTCTCACTTTGGGAAGCCAGAAGGAGAGTGGCGTCGCACCTTTGGGATGAAACCCAAACCATTCACACCCCAGCACCAGAACCAAAACAATGCAGTAGTCCCCATGGATGTCGATCACATTGGCAGGACCCTAACAGACAAGGAAAAGCAACGGCTCATGAGGGAAGGCAAGTGCTTCCAATGCGAAGGCAAGGGACACATGTCCAAGGGCTGCCCTTCTCGCACTGGATCCACCTCTGCACCCACTAGAGGGACCAACCGCTCCCAATCGTCCTCTGGACCCCCTGCATACATCAGAACTGCTGAGGAAGAGGAACAGAAGCAAGAGAAAGAGACAAGGCTAGGAGTCGACAAAGTTATCGACTCAATTAACACTATGACTGCTGAAGAGAAGGAGGAGTTCTTGGAGAAAGCATTTGCCTAGAAGGGTTTTTAGGACGCTCTACCCCATCGGCCTGGGTACGAGCACTTCGAGTGGACACTGTATTTGTATCACGACAGAGATCTATGGCAATCCCAGTTATTTTACGATCCGCACACTCAATGGCCAAAGACAGAATCCTTATTGACTCCGGAGCTACCTCAAATTGTCTGGACAGGAAGACCGCATTGAGAATGCGCTTCCCTCTCAAGCGATTGGAACAGCCCAAACCAATTAAAAACGTAGATGGGACCCCTAACAAAGCTGGATGAATCACCCATTACTCAGACCTCTTGGTTCGCCTTCAAGGGAAGGAAGAGCTCATGCGCTTCTATATCATGAACCTAGGGGAAGATAGAATGATCCTTGGCTTCCCCTGGTTCAAAGCATTCAACCCGGCAGTAAATTGGACAAAAGGGACAATGGAGGGACTCTCCATTCATATCATAATGGAGAAAGCAGCAGCACAGAGGCCTCTGTCAGCTACCAAGAAAACGGGAAGACGCACAGCCTACCCCCTCCAAAAGGGTGAACAGATCTTCGCCTGTGTCATTCCCCCTGAGTTCGTCCGAAAGACCACCATCACCACTGAAATAGCGGTGAAGGAAGCAGCCAAAAGGGAGAAGAAGACTTGGCAACAGCTAGTCCCGGACGTGTACCACCGACACCAGAAGATATTTAGTGAAGAAGAGGCCCGACGCTTCCCCCCATCTCGCTCCTGTGACCATGCAATAAATCTTACCAAGGATGCACCAAAGACACTCGACTGTCGAACCTACCCCCTTACCCTGAAGGAACAAGATGCAGTGGATGATTATGTGGATGACCAGGTCAAAAAGGGATATATATCCCCTTCCAACTCTCCCTATGCATGTCAGATTTTCTTCATAGCCAAGAAGGATGGCTCCTTCCGCCCTGTACAAGATTTCCGTCGCCTTAACACCTATACCATCCCAGACCGATACCCCATTTCAAACTTAGAAGACCTGACCCGTTGCCTAGCAGGAGCCTGGCTCTTCACAGCCCTGGATGTGAGGGCAGGCTACAACAACATCCGTATTAGGGAGGGAGATCAGTGGAAGGCCGCATTCAAGACCCCTGCTATGTGAACTAAGCCCCCAGGACACTGGGAACCAAATGTGATGCCCTTTGGGCTATGCAATGCGCCAGCAACGTTCCAGAAGTTCATAAACGAGGTTCTCAAGGACCTCATTGCCACAGGCATGGTGCTATGCTACCTCGACGACATCCTGATTGCCACTACCAATGATATCCCCCTGCACCGAAAGATAGTTGTCACGACTTTTCACCCTTTTTTGCCATCCTATTGCGCCGCCCATTCATGCCTGACCCACGCCTGTGCACGCCTGGCTAGCCTAGAGCCTTGACTTGCTTCATTCACGCTTTCCACCTTCCTTTTATGGTAATCCGGACCGCCCGGACCGCTGCCAACTCCGCCATCTTATCACGCTTACTCAGATCTCCCGTGCATGCACATATGGCAGTAGAGCTGCACCCTGCCACATTTATCGCCATATCTCACGCCCCTCTTGACCGCACCCTGCCAGACTCCGTGCCCGGCCCGACCGGACCCCCGCGCCATTGCCCCCGCATTTCTGTACGTGCCACATTCGTGCCTGGACTGCTGTACACTATCTGCCTCATGTCCCCCTTGCCGCTTCTATCTTGCCTTCTGATATTCTGCACTGCACCGCGTGACCTGTAGAGCATTCCAGGTCCTCTTACTATACGTCTGCTGACTCCTGACCGTGTCCCACACGTGCCTCGTGACCGCCTTTCTACTTTCTTACTTGTCGCCACTGATATCATTGCATGCGCCGCTGATATCATTGCCTGCGCCACTTAGTTCATTACCTATGCCACTTCTGTCACCGCTTACTGATACTCCGAGCCGCCTTGCCGTTGCCAGTATATAGACTAGGTATCTCGCGCCCTGTATACCTTACACTTGACTTGATCTGAATACCAGTGCCTGTTTGCCTGCCCCTCTTGCCTGCGCATTGCTGCGCACATCTGTTTGCCTCTCTAAGTCGTCTAGGGTACTTCTGAACCCTAGCTGAACCCCTGCCAGTGCGTGCCACACATACTATGCTGTAAGGTCCAGTCGTCAGTAAACTCACTCGTCAGTCACGGCAGGTCACTGCTTAGCTAAGCGGAACTTTCAGTTCCCGCTAAAGAGTGCCGACCACGGTCGAAAGTGCATGCAATGAAATGTATTCAGTGTATAAACACTATCAAGCTAAGGGTATATAAGATTGATGCTAGTGCAATTGTTAGCTGAGGAAATAATGTTGTGGGAGAGGCAATCCAGTACTAGCGGAATGCGTGTGAACGGAGCGGACCGCTGGAGAGGGGTAGCGGAAGCGGAGCGCGATAAGACAGTGTTCAGGCTCCGACGTCGGCAAGTGTCGGCGAGTGACATTTCAGCGTGACAAACCCAAATCTGGGCTGATAATGTTTTCTCTTCAGAACAACTTCAGAGTTGCTCAATCGTAAAGCTTGAATCTAACAGCATTGGTAAAAGGTATCTAGATGCCCAAGGATCTGGTCCCAGCATTTCTCTATCGACCTCTAGAAACCTATCTAAGGTGTGACTGTGACGTGACTGACGAGTGAGTTTACTGACGACTGGACCTTACAGCATAGTAGGGGGACCCTCTGTGCACGTTGGTTTAAGCCCGAGTAGCACTAGTTGCACGCGTCAATAGGAACGACACGCTGGGTCGTAACAATAGTGCACCAAGTATTGGAACGGCTTATGGCAAATGACCTATACCTAAAGCCGGAAAAGTGCACCTTTGAACAGACCCAAGTGGCCTATCTTGGACTCATCATCGGAGATGGGAAAGTTCTCATGGACCCTGCGAAGGTGGAGGCAGTCCGCACCTGGCCTCCCCCTAAAAATGTGCACGAACTCCATGTCTTCCTAGGCCTCATTGGTTGGCTTCGTCCATTCCTGAAAGGCTTTGTGCACATAGCACGACCACTTCATACTCTCACAAAGAAAGGGGAACCCTGGAATTGGATGGAGGAATGCCAAATAGCCTTTGAAGCCCTAAAAGACCTCGCCACTTTGGGCCCAGCCCTCAGACAACCGGACTTTGAAGCCCCATTTGAAGTAGAAGTAGATGCATCTAATTTTGCCACAGGAGCGGCCCTGTTTCAAAAGGACACGAGGGGAAAGCCACAACCAGTGGCCTTTATCTCGCAAACCTTAAACCAAGCAGAAAGGGGCTACAATATCTTTGATAAGGAACTCCTAGCAGTCATGAGGGCACTCCGTCACTGGAGACATTACCTAGCAGGAGCCAAGCACAAGGTTATTGTACACACCGATCATGCGAACCTCCTATACTTCCAAGACTCCCACAAGATCAACCGATGCCTTGGGCGTTATGTATTGGAGCTGGAAGAGTTTGACCTAGCCTTGAAACATTGCCCAGGAGCAGAGAACAAGGTGGCTGACACCCTATCTCGACGCCCAGACTATGACAAGGGAGAAGGAGATAATATGGACATAACTGTCCTGCCAGCCTCCCTATTCATCCACACAACCATCACAGACACGCCCACTAGTGCCCTAAATGATCAAATCTGAGCTTCGCAGCACACACACTCCCACCTCCTTGAACCACTCGTAACTGCCCACAACCTCACAGAGGCTCAGAACCTCTGGTGAAAGGGAGATGCATTAGTGGTCGTTGGGGACAACAACCTTAAGAAAGGGGTGGTACACTTCTACCATGACACACCTACTGCGGGTCACCCTGGAATTTCAAACACTTTTGCGCTTGCCTCTCGTGTCTACTGGTGGCCAAACATGAAGCAATTTATAACAGACTACATGAAGGGATGTGCACAATGCCAAGCAAACAAAGTAAACACACACAGGACACGTCCCCCTTTGCTCCCCATCACCCCTAGAGACCAAGCCTTGCCATTTGAGACTGTGGCAATGGACTTTATCACGAAGCTCCCTGAATCGCAAGGCTTCGACACGATTCTCACCATCACAGATCATGATTGTACCAAGGCTTCCATATTCATTCCATGCAGAGAAGAGATCGACGGCCCAGGAGTGGCCAAACTCTATCTAGATCACGTCTTCTGTCACTATGGAATCCCCAAAAAGATCATCTCCGACAGAGACCCTCGATTCACCTCCTCTTTCACTCGAGAACTGTGCAAACAGTTCAATATCAAACAGAACATAAGCTCTGCTTATCATCCACAGACAGACGGGCAGTCAGAACGCACTAACCAACGTCTGGAGCAGTACCTACGCTTCTGGTGCATGTCCAGACAGAATGATTGGGCAGACTGGTTACCCTATGCCCAATTCGCACTTAACTCATGGCCAAATGCGACCACAAGGAAGTCTCCATTCGAACTTCTGATGGGCCACTTACCCCAGGCCCAGTGGACCCCAAAACCAACCCCTAATCCAGCTGTGGAGCAGAGAATCACGTTCCTAACCCAATTGAGGAAGGAGGCACAAGCACATGTGCTTAATGCACAAACCCTCATGGCACGAGTGCCACCAAAGTTCACACCTTATCGGCCAGGTGACCAAGTATGGCTTGAGGGTACGAACATCAGGACCACACACCCAACAGCCAAGTTAGCCCCTAAATGCCATGGACCCTTCACTATCACAGAAGCCTTATCCGATGTTACCTATCGCCTCAGCCTCCCCTCCTCTTGGAAGATATGGAATGCATTCCATGTCTCCCTCCTTACCCCTTATAGAGAGATGGCCTCCCATGGCCCCAATTTCGAACGACCACCACCTGACCTGATTGAAGGAGAAGAGCAGTATGAGGTGGAACGTATCCTCGACTCAAGGAGATACGGAAGGGGGCATGCCCTTCGATACCTAGTCAAATGGAAGGGATACCCTGATGCGGACAATCAGTGGGTCTCTAAACACAACCTTCATGCTCCTGACCTCATCTCCTCCTTTCACCAACAACACCCTGAAGCCCCAGCACCCTCTCGCGTATAAATAGACCCCTGCACACCTCAAGAAACAGTATGGCTAAGAACCGATCCCTCAAGCATCCCTACTTTCCTATCCCTAACAGACTTCGTCGCAAAGCACTCCTCAGACTGACCTACATGACTTCCCAGAATGCACCAGTGATCCGTACCCCTACACCTGAACCCACCAATGAAATTTCCTGCCTTTCTGCCCCTCCTCCTTCTCGCCCTTTGACTCCTGCACCTTTTGCTACTGAAGACCGCGTACTATACGTCCCAAAGCTCCCCTTCACTGTGATTACTGACCCAGAATTCCCCCACATCATCTCTACTTCCATTACTTGATACATGATTCGCCATTTGGATGCCCAACAGACCCATGCCTTCTCGAGGGCCTACCTACAATTAGACGCTTCCGCACCTATGATACCTTCAGATGTCTTCACTAACTATTCAGTAGAATGATCCGCCTGGTGGTACGTCACCAGGCGAGCTGCGGCTCACGCTGCAGAGAGGCTGGCTGGCTATGTCAGTCAAGGCCTCCGGACTTCCCTTGAGAGCATCCCCTCAGTCACCACTAAGATCCTCAGCTTCGCCCAGATGGAGGAGAAGATGTACTATGGCCCGATTGTACAAGAGGGGCCCTACTACGAATGCTTCCAGTGCTTCGTCTCACTCCCAGACTTCCCCTCCATCATTGGGCAACCAGAACGATTGGAGTGCATGATGCCCAGCTCCCCTATCATCGACACCTCCTCCGTCTCAGCCATATCCCCTGTCCCTTCCCTCACCTCCACTCTAAAGTCCTCGCCATCCCCCTCTCCACCTCCCCCTGATTCTCCCAACAAATCCACTGATCCCCAGCTCCCAGGCTTCTGGGAGAATAGCCCAGACACGGCAGACTACGTCTACTACGAGATTCCTACTGAAGAAGACCCCACCCAACTCCAACCAGCACGATATGTTTCCTATGAAGGAGGCACAGACCCGAAGGTGTTGGGCATGATGGGTCCCAACCTTCCAGTCTATGGAGAGCCCCTCCGCCTCCCTTACAGTCCATTCAACCTCTTTAGCCTTTCCCTCACCCCAGAACAACGCGAGTCACTCCTATTCACCTCCCCTCGAGAATCCAGCGTCGATGAGGCCCTTAGGGACCTTGGAGACCTTCCCATGCGCGCAGAGATCGAACGATACAGATGGGCCTGTGTGGCCATGGGCACCAATGCCCTGCTAGTCCAGAAATACCAGACACGCCTCACCACAGCCCTCCAGAGGTGGGATAGCTGTGTTGTGCGCCTGGAACAACACCGAGCTTGGGAGAAGCTCAAACCACATCTACCCCTCCAAGTCCCTCCTTGCCTCCACTACAGAGTGACCGCCTTTGGTCTCTCTACCTCTGGCACCTCTACGCGCCATGAATTCCCTGCCCTACACGACGAACCAACCACCCACGCCTCCAGTAACCAGTCCTCAGCCTCGACCCCTTCCACCATTCGCCCCTTGGGGGCACACAATGGTGGAAGAAGGAAGAAGGCCTATAACTCAGCTCGTTCCGACCGCAAGAGGGGCAAGGGCAAGAAACCACCTCAGCGACCTCCTACCCCTCCCCCTTCCCTCTGTAACATGTGTGGCATGCCAGGCCACACGCGTCTTGAATGCCCAAGGAATGAAGATGCAAGGGCACGTTGTGAGATGTGTGGCAAGATCGGCCACTTCACCAGGAACTGCTACAAGAATAGGTACTGTTCCTACTGTCGCTCCTGGGGCCACAGAGGCCCTGAATGCACCAATCCTCACCGAGACTGCTCCACCCACCGCCCCTGCATTGTCCCTCGCAACCACCGATACTACGACTGCCCTGTGGATCGTAGTGGCCCCACCTGGGATGACCACAACTGCACAGTGGATCCCCACCGCTCTATTGACACTGGAGACGACGATGCGTACCTTACTAGCTAGGAAAGTGGAACTTTCCCCTTAAGAAAGGGGTGATGTTACGACCTAGACCGCTTACTCTTACTTTTTCATTGCCCTGTACCCTTACCCTCTGCCCTGCCACCTCTGGGCAGCTCTATGCTTACTGACCACTTGCTGTGGTGCCCTGTACCCCATACCATGACACGTTCCCCTTTACCTTACCCTGTGCCCATACCAGTGACATCATTACTTACTATGATGCACTCCTACCTACCCTTGACCCTGCTAAGTACTTATAGTGCGTCGTCTTGTCTCTATGTACCTCAGACTCGACTTCTTGAGCAATCAAGCTAGTTTCACCCGTTCTGAAGCTCGAGTTCCTCCCAGGGACTTCCCTAGTGCGACCTCGAGCCTTCACTGCTTCTCTAGGCGTGGGAGTGATAGGACTCTTCGTTCTAACCACTCCGTCGCCTTGACAAGTTGTCCCCTTCTCTCTGGGCTCAGCAGGTACTGGTTAACTCAACCAAGTAACTGTTCAGACCAGAAAGACTGTCCTCTCGCACTCGTGCATTGTGTTACAATCTGGACTGCTTACCCTTACTTTTTTATTGCCCTGTACCCCTACCCTCTGCCCTGCCGCCTCTGGGCAGCTCTATGCTTACTGACCACTTGCTGTGGTGCCCTGTACCCTGTACCATGATGCGTCCCCTCTACCCTACCCTGTACCCATACCAGTGACATCATTACTTACCATGACGCACTCCTACCTACCCTTGACCCTGCTAAGTACTTATAGTGCGTCGTCTTGCCTCTATGTACCTCAGACTCGACTTCTTGAGCAATCAAGCTAGTTTCCACCCATTCTGAAGCTCGAGTTCCTCCCAGGGACTTCCCTAGTGCGACCTCGAGCCTTCACTGCTTCTCTAGGCGTGGGAGTGATAGGACTCTTCGTTCTAACCACTCCATCGCCTTGACAAGTTGTCCCTCCTCTCTCTGGGCTCAGCAGGTACTGGTTAACTCGACCAAGTAACTGCCCAGACCAGAAAGACTGTCCTCTCGCACTTGTGCATTGCCTGCACTTGTGCACTTGTGAACCACACTTCGCCTGCGTGTTCCAGGCCCTCCAGAGTCTCTCAGAAGCCTAGGCTTGGGCTAGACCAAGCCAAGACACCACCAGACGCACACGTTGTGCCGTAGGCCACGCTTGAGCCTAACACATTGCCTGCACTCATGCACTTGTGAACCACACTTCGCCTGCGTGTTCCAGGCCCTCCAGAAGTCTCTCAGAAGCCTAGGCTTGGGCTAGACCAAGCCAAGACACCACCAGACGCACACGTCATGCAGTAGGCCACGCTTGAGCCTAACACTGCCACTCCTTCGCCGGTGATGTTGGTAGTGCAGGGTAAGAACTTGGCTGCCTTTGAGCAACCCTGATCGATGATCGTGAGCATGGCATTGAAGCCATGGGACTCTGGGAGGTCAGTGATGAGGTCCATGGCAATGGTCTGGAACAGGCCTAGTTGGGGTTCTATTGGAATTGTTTGCAGGGGGGTGCGTCGGTGGTGTGTGCAGGGTTTATTCTCCTGACATGAGGCGCAGCCACGTACATATTCTGTGGCAAACTCCTTCATGCCTTCTCCTTCGTATTGTTGTTTGAGCAAGTGTTGGGTGTTGGTGATGCCTGGGTGACCTGCCAGGGGGTGGTCGTGGTGGAGGCGCAGTACCTCACGCCGTGCTTCAATCTCTTCTGGAAATGATAGCTTCACGAACCTGGAGTCAGGGAGTAGCACTACTCCCTTGTTGTCGTCTTCCCCTTGGTTCTCACCGAAGGGCCGTGACAGGAAGTCGGCGGGGATGTGTCATTTGCCAGGGATGTGAACCAGTTTGAAGTCATAATTGGCTAACTCCTGGTGCCACCTGGCCTGTCGTCGGTTCAGGTTTTGTGACTTCCTGAAGTACGTGAGATTGTGGTGGTCGGTGTGGATGAGTGTCTGGTGGTGTGAGCCAGCTAAGTAGGGCCTCCAATATTCCAGGGCCCTGACTACAGCATACAGTTCCTTGTCATATATGTCCCAGTTCCTCTGGGTTGCGTTGAGTGTTGCGGATAGGAACGCGACTGGTTGCAGTTTCTGTTTGTCATCCCGCTGTTGTAGGACTGCCCCAATGGCATATGTGGAGGCATCCGTGTCTACAATAAAAGGTTTGTCGAATTGGGGTTGCTGAAGGACTGGAGCAGTCGTGATGGCGTCGATAAGGGCCTCGAAGGCCCGTTGGTGCACCTCTTCCCAGTGGAACTTCCCTCCCTTCGCGCAATGAGCTACCAGTGCGTTGAGAGGTGTGGCTAGGGTGCTGAATCCTCAAATGTACATGCGATAGAAATTCAGGAAGCCGAGCAATGCCCAGACCTCCTTCAGCATCGTGGGGACCTTCCAGGCTTTGACTCCTGCGACTTTAACGGGGTCCATGGCAATTGTGTTTTCTGAGATGACAACTCCCAGGTACTTGATGGAGTCAGCTTCAAACTGGCATTTCTGCAGTTTCAAGAACAGATTGTTCCGTGCAAGGATGGACAGGATGTCGTCCACAACGCGTCGGTGTAGGGCAATGTTGCGGGGGGTGTGGATCAGGATGTCGTCCATGTAAACTGTAACATAGCCTTCGTTGACGAGTTCGCGGAACAGGTGATTCATCATGGATTGGAAGGTGGCTGGTGCATTCATGAGCCTGAAGAACATGACCATGGGTTCAAAGAGACCCCGATTAGTCTTGAACGCCGCCTTTCACTGGTCCCTGTCACAAATTCTGATGTTATTATAGCCCCAGTGAATGTCTAGCTTCGTGAAGAGTGCTGCGGGCTGTCCATTCACCCTTGTGAGTCGATCCATGAGCTCTCGAATGAGGGGTAGGGGTGTGGTGTCATGTATGGTCCATGTGTTCAGTTTGCGATAGTCCTGTACTGGTCTGAGGTCACTGTTTTTCTTCTTGATGAAGAAGAAGGGGAACGCATAGGGTGACTTCGAGGCCCTTATGTATCCCTTTTTGAGGTTTTCGTTGATAAAGTCCTGAAGTGCGATGTCTTCTGCTGGCATCAGTGGGTAAACCTTGCAGTCTAATGTTGAAGGTGCGTCCGGCTTGAGATCTATGCCGTGATCCCAAGGTCGGCTGTCTGGGAATCTTTGAGCGGCGTCTTCACTGAACACACGTGCGTGTACATGATATTGCGGCGGGACAATCTTGTCCCAGGCGCGTATGGTTTTATCTGCTGCTTGTTCGGCTAATTGCTGGGCTACGGTGGTTTTCGCAATATGCATGAAGAGTTCGTCGCCTTCTTCTAGGAGGGGCTCTTCCGCAACGATGTGTGCTAAAGTCATGCCCACTACTCTGGTGGGTGGCATCAATCGGCGGAGCGCTGCTCCTGCTGTCCTGAGTGTCACTTGGGTGTCAAGGCGTGCGTTTTTCCAGTCTGGTTTGGGGTCTGCTGCTGCGAACCAAGGGTATCCTAAGACCACCTGGTCGTCGTCCATGTCTGCGATCATGAAGTGAAGGACGTGGGTGTCCGCACCCATCGTCACTTCTAAGTCAGTGTAATGGGTGACGTCGCCTCCAGCGTTGGGTGTGCCGTCAGCGTTCTTCAAGTGTTAAGGGACCGGGAGGAGGCATGTCCCTAACTTGTGATGATCGATGAAGTTCCAGCTGATGAAGCATTCGGTGGCTCCCATATCTAAGAATGCTTGCATCTTCGTGTCTTTGGTCGCGGTTTGGTAGGTGATGGGGATTCGGATGGAGTTGATTCGGGGTAAGAAGATGTCCTGGTTGAACATTGCTTGTGCGAACACTGTTTTTTGTAGGTTTGGGGTCGCACTTGTAGTTTGGATCCATCGTGTCGCTAGTTCATGACGTTCTTCGGTGCTGAGTTCCTTCAAGTACTCAAGCACTTGTTGGTGTGTTGGGGGTTCGGGTCTGTTCGGCTGTTCGATCTTTCTTGGGCAGTGGCGTTGGATGTGCCCTTGTTGGTTGCACAGGAAACATCTTTCTTGTGTACGTTGTTGATTCTTGTGGGTCCTGCAGTGGCTCAAATGCCATCGCGCTGCTCATAGTGGTTCTGGGTCCTGTTGTTCGGTCGATTGCGGCAGGGGCGTCATGCCCGCTGTGGGAGTTGGGGCGTGTGGGTGTCATGTCTCCCATTGTGCTTGACAGTGCAGTTTCATGGCTGTGGCTATGGCCTGTCTCTGGCGGCTGGTGTCCTTCCAGGCCGTCCATGTCTGGGGTTGATCATAGTTCATGCAGTTTTCAAGGAGGCGTAGATTGAGTCCTCGCTTGAACTTCTCAAGTACTGCTGGGTCGTCTTCGTGGTAGAGCGCTTTGCGTGCGAGTTTGGCGAAGTGGGTGATATACTCATCGATGTCGTCACCGTTCATGGTCAGGGTGTCGAGTGCGGCGCTGGCACGGTAGGGCTTGTTGACGTTGAGCCAGTCTTGGGTGAATTGGGCTTCGAAATCATCCCACAGGTTGTTGGTGCATATCAGTGCAGGGTTGGAGAATAGCCATTCTTCCTGGGCTCGTCTCCATTCGGTGGTCACGGTTCCTAGCACATGTGTCAGTGTGTGTGCTATCTTAGTTCAGGGGTTTGTCATGATCGGGTGATCTGAGTTGAGAAACTGGTAGAGTTTCAGGTTGTGAATGAAGGCATCTGTGGTTGTTCGGTCGCCTGTGAAGGTGGGGGGTTCCCGACCTTCTAATCACAGGTAATCTTCTTGCAGTTGGGGTGCTGGTGGTGCATTCAGTGGTGCATTTGGTGGGTTGGGCGCTGGGGGCCCATACCCTGGCAGGAATTGCGCTATAGGCAATACTGGCACATGTAAGCTGTTGTTGATGCTGGGGAGTACTCCCGTTGCCATTTTTGGTCTATCAGTCGTTATCGTGGCGCGATCTCTTAGCGCTCATAGATCCGGGATCGGGTGATCTGTATCTCTCAATCGATAGTAGTCACGTGGTTTTCGGTCGGTCAGATCATTCACGATTTAACGATCAGCAGGGCAGTGTATCGATGTGGGGTGGCTATCGTGTTCGCCTTGTAGCTTCAATCGGTTGGGGTTTCGAGAGGCTTGTTCTAGTGTTACGCTCAAGCTCTGAGCATATCATGTCGATGCTGGTCGCTGAGTCAGGGGCAATGACTCAGACACTGCAGGACTTGGGCTTGAGTCTGAGTGCAGTGGCGGTCCCCTTAGGTGTACCACCCTATGTCAAGGGTTCAGTACTGGGGTTCGGGAGTCAGGCAATTGGCCTGAGGATCAGGGGATTCACAAGATAAGAGGGGAATACAAGTAGCCACCAAGGGCCAGAGCATAGCTCGGTATTGGTACAAAGAGAACAAGCCTAGAGAAGCAGTCACAGTCTAGGCTACCTTATATAGTGAGGAGGTGCAGGAGCGGGCTTCCTAATGAGTCACATGAGTCTGGTATCGTACTGGAGTTGTGGGTTCGAGACCCTGACGGTGCATTAGGGCAGTAGGGCACAGGAAGGGAGGAAAATAGGTGAAAGCAGAGTAAGGGTAACAAAGGGTAACATCTTAACTTCGAGGCCTCAGTCACCAGCATCGCCTATTCCCCCTCCTTTGCCTGTGGAGGTACGCTCACTTGGTGGGCGTGACAGTAATTGTGCTCCGCGGCGGTGAAGGTTTTTGAGTCATAGCCCACTGGGCGTCATCTGCCCTGGGCGTCAGTTTGGTACAGGATGGCACCTGTTGCATTTTGTGAGGCGTTGACCTCAAGTTCATAGGGCCTTGCTGAACTTGGCTGCCAGAGGATAGGATCGCTAGTGACAATGTTTATCAGCTTGTCCACAGCACATGTGCATTCATCAGTCCAGATGAACTGTACGCCTTTCTTGAGTAGGTTAGTGAGAGGTTTAGCGATTTCTGCGAATCCTGGGATGAAGGGTCTCTGGTAGCCCAGCACCCCTAACGTTGATCATAGCTCTTTGACACTTTTGAGGGTTCTGGGCCACTCCTTTATACCCATCAGTTTGCTGGACTCTATGCGAAGGGATTCGCCATCAATGATCAGTCCAAGGTACTCGACATGTCTCTGTTTGAAGAGACACTTCTGTGGTTTGAGGAAGAATGACTCTGCCTCAAAGAGGTCCAGTAGTTCATGTATGATGTGTTGGTGTAGTTCGAGGTCGAGTGGCATTGTGTTATGACTTCAGGTCTAACACCAGCCTCACCCTAACCCCAGCATGCGTACAAGACCAAAGCCAACAAAGAGCAAGTCGCGAAGCCATAGCACGTATCCGGCCCGACATCAGCAAAAGGCATCAGACCCGGCCCGACCGGCCCGACGCCAACCGACCTATGACGTAGAGCATTCCGTCATAGGGTTTCTAGAACAGTCCAGGAGATCCCCGACCAGATGGGATCCATACCCAAGAATAGACCAAGACCTATCTACAGTATAGGACAGGAGTCAACAGGAGTCATACCCGCAGCAGCACCGCATCACGCGCAGTGATGCCAAGGCAGCACAGCATCACATCAAGCACAGCACCAACATCGGTTGTGACACACAGGTAACGCTGTGACGCCAAGGGAGTATAGCCCTTATGATCCGGACACTATTAATAGCACCATAACTCATTACGATACAGCATTGTGACTGATGGACATAGCCTTGTGACTCGCTAGCTCATGCACGGACCAGCATGAGCTATAGATAGATTGATTCTCAGCTTCAGACCCAGCTTAGCTAGAGTATATAAGATGTACAGTCTTTGGTGGGAAGTCCCCATCCTAGACTTCGTTGAACATCCCTCATAGACACTCTTGAGGAATACAGCACAAGTTCTAGTTGACACCCTCGCTTGATCCCTCACTCGTCCTCTCCCACATTGAGGAAGCACTCTAGCTCATCGCCCTCGTCAACTAGCGTCGCCTCTAGCGATCCAAGCAGCAGTCTTGCACTCTGCCACATAGCCTCTAAGTCGAATGCATTCGACTTAGCTCACCGTTAGCGCACTACCATATCAGGTAGCATTCAAGGCGCTCTAGGAACTCCATTCAAGATCGACTACCATGCTGAGTAGCACACTCAGCTCACCCTTAGGTTGCACGCCGCCACTGCTTACCATCAGCGTTCGTCGTCAGCAGAAAGAAACAAGACTACGATCCAGGGATTCGTAACATAAGTCTAGGATCCTCAACATTGAAGATAACACAAGTCTAGGTCTTCTATCAAGTCAGTACGACAAGTGTCACGACAAACCAAGAAGCAATGGCATCCAGCACAACGTCCCCCACAACGAGCAAAGTCAAGATTGGATCCCAACCCCAGGATCGCCCGAAGCATCTGAGCTTCCCCCAAGATTACCAGCTAATCTACAGAAGGCAAGGACCCGACCTCCCTCCACATGTAGTAGGACGCGCTATCTGGCGCACCGACCCCGGAGTCACGCAGGACTCCATACGCAACCCCCTCAAAACCTACGCAGGCTATTGGGTAAGAGACGACACCGCTAACAGAGTATCAGCGGTCGAGTTCAATGAGATACTCAATGCCTGGAGCCCACTATGGATAGTGGACGGCGACACATGGACCGTCCCCTCCCTCCTGATAGGACCAAGTCACGCTGAAGCCCTCCACCTCGGCGCCTACACAGAACTCGAACACGCAGCCATGATGGAGCTGCTGCCCTCCGTACCACCAACACCTGAGCAATCGGAAGCTCAGCGCCAAGACATACCCATCCAGGAAGATGTACCCTTTCGCGAGGAGGACTCACCTGCCTCTAAGGAGTGACACGGGTATTGGTAACACCGCGGTTTTCCGGTCACGGTAGTCACGGGTGCGGG
>QLOS01004562.1:0-17601 GCA_003313725.1 Russula sp. MG48 | reverse complement strand
GTTCTTGAGAGTATTTGCAAAGGATGACGTACGCTTGAGAGTACTGCTGACTCCGGACGATATAGTGCTTGTCATGGTGTCGCTGCGGGGGACACCAGGGCGAAGTACATTTGGTGATGAAGGACGTGTCAAAGAGGTCGGCGAAGACGTAAGGGAAGATCGGCGTGAACGAGCCCCTGCAATCGTACGCTGGGGGACAGATGGCTGGTGGAGTGTGCTCGACTCCAGTCGAGTGAAAGGTGACTCCAGAAGAAGAGCCATAATATAGTCGACAATCGTCTGAGCGTTTGTTGCCACTTCGTGATACGGGTCGACCGAAAATTCGAGGATGACGGAAAAGATCGTGAAGAAAGACGACAAAATAACCCGATTCTCTTCGCGGACTTCCTCATCCCCGAAGCCATCCCACCATTCAGAGATAGCTTGGCTAGTCACGTCTTCGTCTCGGAGTTCAGTATTAGCGCCGAGCCTCCATCTCCTATCTTCTTCCCAGTACACCCAGGCGCAGACAGCGAAATGTCCCCTCCACTCCTTGACAAGGCAGCTAATGAGAACTAGGAGTTCCTTGCGTACCATAGGACTGGCGTCTTCCTTGATGGCCAATGCGCCTCCTGTGACGACAGCCACCTCCATTCGAAAGTGGATGCGCTCCTCCAGATGATGCATAGTTCCTGTCCCTCCTCCACCAGTTTTCGCCAGGTTTGCTGAACCAGATGCGCCCATGAAGGTCCCCAGGGCGAAGAGCACCGCCGCGCGGACCTCCGGTGAGTCGTCTGATAAAAGAGATATGAATTTATCCTGAGTACCGTTGTCTACACCGAAGATCTTGATATCATCATTTCCATCCCACAATTGGCCGATACATAAAGCTGACCACTGTCGCAAAAGGAAGTCGCCTTCATCCAAGCGTTCGAAGCAGGAGTGAAACACCTTCTCGCGCCAACAGGCATTCTGACCGTGAGGATAATCGCGCGCGATAGCTGCCAAAACGAACGCGCACATGGCCTTATGTTCTGAACCATTTGGGATAGTAAGGTGTTGAGGGTCGTCATGTGCAGCAAGAATATTGGCGAAGTATTTATAACCCCCGTTACTGTAGAGGTCAACCTGACAGGAGGGATCGACAGCAAGTATACGAGACCAGATAAAAATCAGGACGGGCCGTAGGTCTTGGCCGCCAGCTTGGAGTAACTTGGAGATATATGGGAAGATCCCAATGGCAAGGGCAAGGTGAACTGCCCATGGGCCCAGATCGACGAATTGAGAAAGAAGGACAAGAGCCCTCAGACGGTGGGGCTGAGATAACAGTACCTGGAGGACGATGGGCAACTGCTCCGGTGGCTTCCGTGGTACCAGGTGATGGTCCTTCTTAGTTGGGGCTACGGCAGATCCCAAGTTTCCTGGCGCCTGATCTTCCTCGGCCTCAGGTATATCATAATTTTGAAGTGGTAATGATAAGGGTCCACGTTTTGTCAGCGCGGAGCCACCGCGAGAAATCCATACCTCGAATGCTGTCAACTGATCTGCAAAGAAACGGCTAGGGATGTAGGTATAGGGTTTTTCTCCGTGGCCCAGCTTATCTTGTCGCGGTGCCGCAGCCTGTGCCTGTGCCTGCCTTCGTGCCCTGATGGACGCACTACCCATGGCCATGCCAAGCATGCTCGTGTCGGTATGCTTGAGCAACTCTGGGAGCTGACGCAAGCAGGAGTCAACAGCAAGATCCCATGCTGCCCACAATGGATGAGTATTTGTCGGAGGTAAAGACGGGGACGTATGCGGTGTGCAGTGGTAATTCTTCATAATACGCTCAGCCAGTAGAAAGTTCCTGAAAAGCGAAGCAATAAGGAGGTCCGACCGGTAGAGTCGAGTAAAGAGTTCTCTTGAGAATGACGTCCACGCAATGGTGTCAGTGATAGCGGTGAATATCCAGTTAAGCTCTCCGAGAGGCGTGCGTCTGTCCTTGAGGTCTCCAGGGACTTGCATGACCATGTCTGCCGTGATGTTGTTTGGAAGCTGGTTGTGCATGACGAAGTAACGCAAGGCAATATCGATAGGGGATGTGAGGCACGAGGTGAAGAGATCGGCTGGGAGCTCTGGGCACGAGGGCAGTTGTTCGTTTGCGGCGCATGCGGCGAGCTGTATCGATTCCGAAAAAGGGGGAGTAGCCTCTGGTCGACCGGCATTGACATTCTCACTATCACGCCTTTGGGCGTAGATATTAAAATTCAGCAACAGATTTCCGGCTGCCGAGCAATCCCATATGTACACGCAAGGTGTACCAAGCCAGTGTTGCACTTCAGCCAAGGAAACCGGTATGTACTGGGTATAGTTTCTGTTGAAACACCATAATTCGCCGCTGGCGGTTGGTTTAGGAACACCATGGCCATTATAGTAGAAGAGAACAGTGTCTTCTTTGGCTTGCTTCCTGAGGGTGGCACAGAAGCGACGCAGATCCTCGTAGGAGGGGTCTAAGATCGGCTTGTAAGACAATTTTGGACTTAGGCCCTCAAACTGATGCTGCAAGTTTGTTCCGATGACTTCAAGGGCTTTGTGAGAAGGCATGGTATGTGGATCTACCCAGCACTCTAGTACCGCACACGGATTTGTCTTGACGATGTCTGGGGGGTCAACGTCTATGTTCAGACATAGGACTAAGGCAGCATTAGCGGTTTTAAGCTTTCCGGGAGAGGACCTCCAGGGCGACATTTTAGGCGCCCAAGGTGGTGGCGGGGTTGGGTTTCCACAGGTTAGGTGGCGTTTTGCGGACCAGTACGGGATAATAGGAATTGGATCAGGGGCAGTGGCAACTGAGCCATTCGCTCTCCCGTCGAGTTCTGAGCTGCCGGCACGACCATTGTCTGGATTGGTTTGTGGTGACGATGGTTCGGATGGTGTAGTAAAGAAGTGCCTGCTCCCGCGTTCTGTATCTGTGTCCGAGCCGGCACTCTGTCTATAAGAGGGACCTGGACCGCTACCGACACCTGAAATGGAGGAAGGTCATGAGCCGCATGTATCTGGTAAGCTAGGGGGACGCACTGTTCAAGTGCCCATTCTGTCTGCCGGTGTGCATAGGGACGAATAGGGCGCGGCTAGGCACAGAAGCCTGAGCGAGTACTGCACAGTGAAGTTTGGGATTTCGTTACTGGAATGTCCTTGCGTCGTAGTACAGGAACTCGAAGGGAAGGTGCACGCTGCAAGTGCAGTGTGCAGTGAGGGGACGCAATCCGGATCCGGGGTCCGATCTGATCACAGACAATGCACGTGCTCTTTCGCCGTACTACTAAGTTAGTACCGTGACTAGTATCTCGCTATCAAGCAAGCCGCCTTGACGCGACGACGTTCTCAATAACGCATTCTTAGAGACGAGTCATTCGACTCAACTGATGACCCCAGCCTCCACTGACATCCCTATTGGTGCTGTTGTCGATATATCCCTTGGCCGCGGAGTGGTTCGCTTTTGCGGCGCAACCGCCTTTTCTTCAGGCAAATGGGTTGGCATCGAACTTTCCGAACCTGTCGGAAAGAATGATGGCTCTGTTAAAGGCGTCCCCTACTTCTCCTGTCAAATGAATTATGGTGTCTTCGTAAAGGCTAGCCAGGTTCGGATCGTCCAAGATCCGCTACCGACGAGCAATGTGAGCTTCGTTTTTCCTCTTTCCCACTGTTATGAATTATGATTATGTTGACACTCAGCCATAGCCAAGCTCCCAGCCAGGATCCCGACCGAGCCTCGGCCACTCAAGAACGCCTAGCACTGGCCTTTCACGTGTCTCATCCACTCGTTCTATACCCCCTCCTTCCCCCCGCGCATCAAGCCCCCTCAAGCCTGGTCTCGGTCTGAGTGCACGTGGTAGTACAAGACTCGCCCCACCCTCTCCTACTAAGCGTAGTCCGATCCCGAGTACTCATCAACAAATTGCTTTGAAGAAAACCGGGTTGGCCCCAAGGCGCTCGTCCATGCATGAAAGCAACCTATCCGCCGGCGGTTCAGCAGGTCCTTCTCGTGATGACTCCCCCGACCCGACACCCCCTAGCCGGACGCTGCAATCCAGGCAAGTCGGTTCATCTACACAACGGCCGCAAGATCGCACAGTACCAAGTGCTGCACAAGCTTCTACCACCATACCTGTTTCCACTTTACCCTCTCCCCCCCCACCACCGTACCCAGAACTCAGGGAATCGGTGAGTAGAGCTTCCGATCAGGACAGTGTGCCAGCGGATGTGAAGGTAGGCGTGAACGACGAGGAGCTACAAGCACTTCGAGCAAAGATCCGTTTTCTAGAGATCAAACGCGCAGATGACGCCCGACATGTCCAAGAACTCGAGACGAAACTCGGCGAAGCCGAGTCTTTTGTTGCTCTCCGGCCCAAACTCCAAGCCAAGCTCATGCAGCTGCAGACTGAGCTCATTGAAACGCGCCGAGAGCTGGCAGACGCACGGCAACTTTCTGAACTTTCCGAAACACGAAACCTCGATACATTAGAGCAACTGGAGATGAATATGTTGGACAAGGAGTTTGCAGAAGAACGCGCGGAGACTGCTGAGGCCGAACTTGAGGAGATGAAGGAGAAGTTGGCAGTTCTAGAAGTTGAACTAGAGGTCATAAAGGAGGGTGCAAGTGAGTGCGCCTTGGGCTATTTCGAAGTTGTGAAGTCAACTTGTGTGAAGCAGCAGAAGGAGGCGGTTCCAATGTGGCCGGCTCCTTAGCTTATATCCAGTTAGAGAAACAGAATGCTCGCTTGAAGGAAGCTCTGGTCCGGTAGGAGGCTCCTCGATGTATCGTTGACCCATTATCTCACCTTTCTGACCAGTCTCCGCGACTTGAGTCAGGAGACTGAACAAGAACAGCGCAGGCGAATCAATGAGATGGAAAAGGACGTGATGACTGTCGAGGACCTGTCGGGTAAGAGCGTCATAACGCTGTCCGCGTACTCACCAACTGAAACCCACCGAGCGCAACTCGAATCGACCCTTATCAAGCTCGCGAATGCGGATACGCAGATCGAGGATCTCAAAATCCAGCTAGATAATGCCCTTGGTGCAGAGGAAATGGTTTTCCAGCTCACTGAAAGAAACCTCATGCTTGGAGAGGTAATAACTGTCGTGAGAGCGCGAACAAGTTGTTCTTATGTGCTGGCGCCCACAGAAAATCGAGGAAATGCGGATTACTATTGAAGACCTCGAAGCTCTCAAGGAGCTCGCCGAGGAGCTGGAGGAGAATCATGTCGAGACAGAGAAGACGATGCAGGATGAGATCAGTACGTGTTCTTCCCTCCGTAAGATTAAACATGACCAATGCAACTGCCATGGCCTAGACGAGAAAGATGTTCAGCTAGCAGAGCAACAACAAAGAATCGAGTCGTTGGAGGAGATCTGTCAAGATATGGAGCGGACTATCAGTCGGTTCCGTGAGCTTGTCATACAACTAGAAAGGTTGGCGATATTGGGTTCCAAAGTTAGGCACGTTAACTGACGTCACCGGGGTAGTGAGCTTGAGATGCTCCGCTCGGAGACGCAGAATGCGCAAAACGAGTCAGCGGCAGCAGCATCACATACTGCCGCCATCATGTCGATGAACCTCAAATTGCAGTCGACGGCTACCAGGAACCAGGCAAAGAACATTGATCACGAACTTAGGAGGATCGAAGCGATTGAATGCAAGGAGCTGCTCAATATTGTCCAGGTAATATCAGATAGGCTTGCGAGAGCATTATTCGTTGACGGTAAACCGCGTACCACAGCCTTATCTACCCCAAATCTATGTTGAGACAGACAGCGATGCGACAAGATGCTACCTCTTTTTCCGGAGAATGGCCTCGAAGACTGATCTTATAAACATGGTCACCGCGCAAGCCCACCACTTACCTGAGTCGTTGAACGGCTCAGTCTCCGAAACCCTAGTCGGTGTCTGTGAGGTAGTATTCTTTTTGTCTATGCCGATCAGATTGTAGTAGTTGATCACGCCTTAGATGAGGGGTGCAATCGCAGTTCTCTCGACGCTTTGCAAACGTTTCGCGGCCGTCCTCCGTCGTTGCGATGTAGACTCCTTCATAAATATCGGTAGGCTTTTCCAGGAGATTGCGCCATTAGAAAAGCGAATCGATATGCATATCGACCTATTGCGACGTGATGAATTCCGAGAAATGGAGTGCACGAGTGACATTAACAAGTATGCCTGATCCCGTCCTCTTACAGTGGTACAGTGTTAACTGATTGTCCCAGGATTCAGGCACAGTTCAGCCACTTGGCAGAGACATATTTCAAAGACTTTGACTTCGACCTTGGCGAGCGGGAACTTGGTCTGGTACTATCGTTAGATCACGACTTGGATGTGTATGCATCCTCAATGGGGTTGACCAAGACTGCCGTCGAGGCTACTCTGAATGACGAAGGTGAGTTTTTCCAGGGTGACCGTTGCGCCATTGACTACATGATGATACCAGATGTCACTCACGATCTTAGTGGTGCGGACCCTGAGAAGGACTTCCTGGAGCCGATCCAGAAATCACTTGACCAATGCAAGAACGCCAAAGTGGCAGCAAGGCATGTCGGCCCAACCCATCGAAAGGTTAATTGCTGATTCATATTTGCAGGAAATTGGTGAAACGGTTGGAGGAACTTGCCCATGAGTCATCGGCATTGAAGGCCTACCTTGTTCCACAACTTGAGGCGCTCTGCAGCATGGTCTCTGAGATGGTCAACTTTGGAATCCAGGTACGTGGACCACCTACGTAGTCTCTCTGAAAGCAAAGCAGCTAAAATCCTTTCCAGCTTGCCCAGCAGACGATGCCTCACATCGACGAAGTGCGCGCTTCCAAGTCTTCTTTCCAACTCGGCAAAGTTTTATCATTTGTCAATAATATTGCCTCATCAACGGTGGCAAAGATTTGCAAGAACACGGCATCTTCATGGACAGCTCTCAGCGACGCTATTTCCGAACTCTCTGCGCAAACCAACACGCTATTCCCAAAAACAACGGATCTCGAAAACATCGTAAAAAGTGTGTACAACAGTCGCCTCTTGAGGAACGTCACCTGATCCTAGATGCAGTCACCGGGACGGCACCGTGGATAGTTCGTGTCGAGGAGGTGAAGACGGCCATGGCCGTCAACGTGGAGGCCGAACGGAAAGTCGCGCAACTGAACGAGGAGATGCAGGGGCTTGTGCGCACATTAAAGGTCAAGGATCAAAATATCCAGGAGTCTTCTGTCAAGATAGAGTTGATGGAGCGCCGGATGGAAGCGGTCAAGAAGCAAGCGGAGGCAGTGACCGAACTTGAGACGCTATTGGGGAAAGCGCAGAAGCAGGAGAAGAACTATATGGAAGCCATGGAGCAGTTGCAATCAGAATTTGATGTCCTAGCGAAAGAAAACAGCAAGCTCAAAGCCACTTCAAATGCTTCCGAAAAAGAAGGTAAGAACAATAGGATTTTGGGGGCCCCACAAGCTAAAGATTTATTAGCTGCTGGGGCAACCACCGCACAGTCACAAACCACCCTTCCCGTAGACGGCAATCTAGAAACAACTCACCTCCTAGAACAGGTATGCTTCTTTTCTGTTCGTCCATATTGTGCACTCAACTCGTAGCAGCTCGAAAACTTCAGGGGCGCTGTTCGTTTCTTGCGGATGGAAAACACCTACTTGAAAGGCAACGATTTAATGCGGGAGCTTGGCGAACTGCCGCCGCTCCCTGCGCTTAGCCCTCGACTCCCGACGCCGCCGTTAGACGCGTCGGGCCTCTCGGATACGGACGAGTCTGATGCGGAGTCCAATCAAAGAGTGTCCTCAGTCCGCTCATTGACGACCGAGACGAAAGCGTTATATAGGGAGGTCATCAAGTTTTCGTCAACACCGCGTGTAGTAGACCTCTCCGCGACGAAGACAAGTGATGGCAGTGCTAAAGCATGGGTGCCGAAAAAGAAGACTCCAACGTACCAAGTTTGGGAGCGCAAGGCTCAAGCGGAGCGCCTCAATCGTAGAGTGCAAGGTCTGCTTGAACGGACCAGCGGGATGGTGACTCGGACATGACATTACAGTGACGATAACTTGAATATTATCTTTATCAGATACCAGTAGTACTAGGGATAGGATGGCCGACGTTGCCGATATTCGGAGATTGAAAATGAAAAGGGTAGGGTGATGTGTAAAAGGGACACGCCACTGCTTTGCCACACGCCCGCCACAGCAACTGTCTCGCCAGCCACATCTAAACGCGCCCTGGTCGGTCCTATTCAGAAATCAGTTTCTCATGGTCAGGACCCAGCTTAAACCAACGGTGAGCTCTCGCTCCCGCAACAACCGAACTCTCCCTATGTATGGCGTATCAGTTGACATCATTTATACGCCCCATTCGTTAGCCTGAAGAGAAGAAAGAGACTCAGAAGAAGAAATCATCTAAGAAGGCTGAGACTGGTATATGGCCTTGCAAAATAAATGGGTGCAACAAGGAATTCGCGCGCGAAGCTGACCTGAAGCGGCACCAGAGAACGACCAAGCTGCATTCGCAGCCAGGATTGTACGTGATTGTGTCGCAGCTGCGTGAGCTACTCGTGGGGGCTAACCCTTGAACAAGCGCATGTCCCCAGTGCGAGGCCACCTTCACACGGGTGAGTCTGACCAACTCTTCAGTACAATTGGAACATATTGTCTCACGCCCCTATCGTCAGACCGATGCTCTTAGACGTCATCAAAAATCACGGTGAGCCTCGCGCAGTGAGTTCTGCTTCAAAGCTCTAACCTAGCTACCCAAGTCATAATGGCGTCATTATCGAACCCGACAGGACAGCGGCACAACCTATGGGTGGGAGGAATGTAGGGGAATCATCTCGGAGCCGCAGTGGCACACCCGGATCCAAGAATAAAGCCCACCTGCCTCCCGCAGTGGCCCCAGCACCGGGAGCCCTTCCAGGCTATTATCGCCAGCAGGGAATCAACGCAGGTGAACACCACGACACCACTGTTCGCATAGCACCAGACTTACAATGCCCGTAGAATTTGTTGTTTTCGTTCCACCTCGAGCGCAAGGCGTGATTGTTGACCCTAACTATCCCGTCGGCCATCCCACATCTGCGGCACGTCTAGCTCAGCCATGGGGACCACCACCGTGGGCTGATGGTACACACCCTGTTCCCCCTTACCCTATTCCTGGGCCACCACCGCCCGGTTATTATGCCCCTTACTACCACCCCGGGATACCACCCCCATTACCCATTGCGAATACCCAGCTTCATCCGAATGCCCCAGGTCAACCATACGCCCCTACAAGCAGTTCTCTTGATGAAGCTTGCTCACCTTCAGACGGTGAACCCGAGAGCCCTGCCAGCCCAAAGCGTTTGCAAGAGCGAGACGTTAGTCGTCCGGATCAATCAAGGTCATGCGTAACTCCAGAACCCACTATTCCTGTCATCGACCCTTCTCTCGAAGCCTCAGAAGCACACTCTAACGGAAAGTCACCGGTTTCGCTCGCAATCACCTCTGCGGCCGTGCAGGCAGTTCTAGATGAAACACGGCGCATCGCACAGCAGCACGCCGAGGGTGTTGTAAACGCTCCTGAATCGAGAGAACCGTCACCCAATACCTACGTTGTCTCCGAGAGCGCGCCGGCAGAAGCCATCAAAAATGCGGATTCAAGCGTTTCCCCCGGACCTGCTGCCGGCGGAAATCCTTCCACCATGTTTACCGAAGACGGTGAGACGATGTTACATCCTGGTGAGTAGACTTCCACCCGGATCTCGAAGGGGCGTTCACACGATTGTTCACGCTTCTAGCAGAGCTCCTGACACAGGTTCGTGATGTTGTTCCAATCGACCCTTACACCCTTATTCTAATGCGCTGTCATCAGGAATCACTTGCTTCGCCTCCGCCTGTAGAGGATGCTTGAATACGTCTACACGCCAACTACTAGTTGCGTGTTGGACCATTCACTCTTCCGTTCCTAGTCCTGGTTTTAATCCTTACATTGGCCATACGTCTGTTTATGCCATAGAGTCTCCACGTGAGGTATTCAACTTTGTATTACAAGCTGAGGAAAGCTTAATGTGGGAGGATAATTACATGTATTGTATGATGCTGCTACTAGCCAATGACCGCTGTTGAGAGCGGAAAGGGGCTGCAACCTTGTGGATTTACAAAACGGCCACCTTGGGCCATAGGTACTGCGGTCCGACCTACAATTTTTCCGTCAGCGTTTGTATAGATGAGCGTGGAGGGTGCTCACCAGTTGGACGCACATAGCCCCTAATTGATGTCCCGCGAGGACGGCCTCTTCTACAGATCTACCAGCAACGAGCGCGCCCAGGAAACCGCCAGCAAATGCATCGCCGGCGCCGTTGGTGTCGACGATTTGTCCGTCCTCCAGGCGGTTGACGGGGAAAATTTTGGGTTTGTCCGGATCTGCTGCAGTAACGACGATCGTTGAATCGGGGCCTTGGGTGATGATGACTGTACGCGGCCGCGAAGCGTTTGACTTGGGAAGCATTGCGATGGACTTGGCGATGGCCGGGATGTCATCCTTATTGGGTAACCCAACAGCGCTCGCCCAGGCCGCGGCCTCGCTCTCGTTGGCAATGACAAAGTCACAGTGAGGGAAGACTTGTTCAAGTTGCACCTTGAAGAATTGCGGGATGAAAGGAGCGGAGAGATTGAGGGCGAAAACCTACGAGGACGTGAGCACGAGGTAATGTGTACGTTACTTGCAATAAAAAAAGAAAAAGATGCACCTTTCCGTTGTCCGAGGCTTTCTTGGAGACCTCGAGGACGGATTCTACGCCGTGGGTGAGAAAATAGCCTTCAACATAGAAAAACTTGGCGCCATCGATTAGGCGCGCAACTTCGGGAGTCGACAAGTGGGCTTTGTCGAACTGTTCGGCCGCACGGAGAGTGGTGACGAGAGACCTTTGAGGGCGTCATCAGCGGGAGAGTAGGACGTGGGCTATATGGGCATGAGGTACCTGTGATGGCCAGTGATGACGACAGCACACGCTCCGGTCTGTTCGCCTTCCTTGACAAGATAGGCCTCGGCGAGACCCTCTCTTTTGTTTGCGGCCTTGAGTTGTTGAGCGAGGTCGTCGTTACCCACGCAACCGGTATAGACGACTGAATTCGGGGGCAGTACATACTGGGAGAGATTAATGGAACGGCGAGAAGGGGAGGGAAAAGAGGTGACATACGGCTGCACCGCGAGCAGCATTTTGTGCGGCGCCTCCGGCTACGTAGACGACGCTGTGCTCATTGACGATCTCATCGTAACTTGTTTTGAATAAAGCAAAACGATGAGAATGAGCAGATTGAGCGAGAAGGTGAATGATATCCACATTGGGAGATGTTTCTCTTCTGCGAGGATAGCATCGTTTGCATTGAGATTGTATTTTTTGAGAAGTTCCTCTCCCTTTGTGACTTGAATGTCCAGGAGAGGATTTCCCATACAAAAGAGGGTATATGATTGCTCTTGCTCAGACATGATAAGAAGAGAAGGAAGGGGACAGATCGAACCGTGGAAAAACAATTACGAGGTGAGTGTTCAATTCAATGACGTCAACTTAGTATCTAACCCTTACCCAGGCAGTATGATATGGGACTCAGGGACTATGATATACGGCTCCACCTTCCCTTCCGCCCATGGCAAGCAAGAATGTCATTCGTGTCGCCCTCCGCGGTGAATCTATTCTCGCGAATCCTCACTGGAATAAAGGCACCGCGTTTACTATGAAAGAGCGCAAGCAGTTTGGTCTCGTTGGACGTCTCCCATACCAAGTCAATACCCTTGATGAGCAGTGTCGGCGTGCGTACGACCAGCTCTTGTCTCGCAATACACCCCTACGGAAGAACTCTTTCTTGCAAAGTCTCAAGGAGCAGAATTCGGTCCTCTTCTATCAGTTCCTCCTCCGTCATCTCAAAGAACTCTTGCCCATAGTATATACCCCAACCGAAGTGCGTATACTTTCCATCTGGTTCTTTCTGGATTCTCAGCCAAAGGCGGTACAGGCAGACGCAATCGCAAACTATTCTCACTTATTCAGACGGAGCGAAGGTTTATATCTCACGTTCGATAATCAGGATTCTATGGAAGCGGACTTTCTCGAACAGACTAGAGGACGCGACATTGATCTTGTCGTCTGCTCCGATGCTGAAGCCATTCTGGGTATAGGTGACCAGGGCGTTGGTGTACGCTATCTCTATCTCTCTTCCTGAAGTCTCTCTTAATCCAGCCAACCCCTATAGGGCATTGGGGTACTCCGCGTTCTTTTGATGCTCGAATCTGCTCTGACCATTTTACCGACCAGATCTCAACTGCGAAGTCCGTCCTCTATACGTAAGTGATCTCCACCTCGCCGAAACCGCTTTGACCAAAACTCCAAAGCCTCCTTGCTGGCATCGACCCCGTAAAGTCTCTGCCAGTGGTTCTCGATGTTGGAACGGATAACGAAACCCTCCTCGATGATCCGCTATATGTAGTAAGCCTAGACCACATTGCTTAATTCTTTCACATTCATGAGCATACAGGGATGGCGTCATAAGCGTGTCCGTGGGGATGCCTACGATCGATTCACAGACAAGTATGTCTTAATCCATTGTCTTCCCTCGAGAGTGGTCGGTCATACATGTTGTCAGATTTGTTCAACTGGTTCGAAAATACTTACCCCATTCTTTATTGCACTTCGAGGATTTTGGAGTAACGAATGCCCAACGCCTTTTGGAGCTGTATCGCGACAAGCATGCCGTTTTCAACGATGACGTGTGCGCCAAATTATCATCGTACCTTCGAAATCTCATCCTCTAACAGCCAAGGAACTGGTGCCGTCACTTTGGCTGGTATCATGTCAGCGGTAGGCGTTACCAAAAGCACCCTTGCTGACCAACGGTACATCATTTATGGTGCTGGCTCCGCTGGTCTTGGAATCGCTCACCAACTACGCGACGGAATTGTGCAAATAGACAGGGTCCCTGCGGACAACGCGAACAAGCAGTTCTACCTGATCGACAAGCATGGACTTATTAAGCAGTCTCTCGGCAACCTGATTCGTCCCGCGCTACGGGAGTTCGTGCGTCCGGATGAAGAATGGGAAGGCGTGCCGACCAACGACAACGGCGAGATTTCGCTGCTTGAAGTTGTAAAGAAGATAAAACCAACAGTGCTTATCGGTTGTTCAACGCATGGAGGAGCATTCACGGAGGAAGTTGTCCGGGAAATGGCGAAGGGCGTGGATCGACCGATCATTTTCCCACTTTCCAACCCGAGTCGCCTAGTCGAGGTTGACCCAGCCAAGGCCAACGATTGGACGAATGGAAAGGCCCTCTTGGCGACAGGCAGTCCGTTTCCGCCAGCAAAGATGCCTAATGGAAAAGATTATATGTGAGTTTTGGTCCATCTCTTCCTGATCTGCACCTCTTGAACGTCCCGGCTTCGATGTAGCACCGCCGAGTGCAACAGTGCGTCGTTTCCATTCATACCATCTTCTGTAGCCGATGATGGCTCTAGATGCCCTCATTTATCCTGGCCTCGGCTTTGGCGCAGTGCTTGCAAAGGCTAGATTGTTGTCAGACAGCATGATCCTTGCAGGCGCTCAGCGTCTGGCCTCACTGTCACCCGCTCTCAAAGACCCTGACGATGCTCTGCTTCCCGATTTTGCGGATGCGCCATATGTAAATTTCGAAATAGCTGTCGCGGTCGCTGAACAGGCTATCGCCGAGGGCATCGCAAATGTGGATTGGGACGACCAGCAGGTGAGGGAAAGGGCGAAAGAACTACAATGGCTACCGATCTATGAAGAGTATGTGTACGATGAGAACGGCGAGACGTAGTGACAGTCCCTGTAGCCCGATTACGATTAACTTGATTACCAATATGATCCGGAAATGGCCGAGAGTGTTTGTTATGGAGCGCAGCGCGAGCGCGAGTTCACTGCTCAGTAGCACTACCGTCGCTTACTGCCCCCAATGTCCGACATCAAACCAGCACCCATGGCTATAGACACAACATCCAACGAAATTCCAATTCCTGTTGACGATGTTGCATCCCCGACATCTAAGCCTGAATTTATTTCAGAGACACTCTACATTCAAAATCTGAACGAGAAGATCAGGATCGATGGTTTGTCTCATGGGATCTTCACTGTGCGCGTGCTGACCATCTCCTTCAGTCCTCAAAGCGTCCTTACGTGGTCTTTTCAAGTCTTATGGCGAGGTACTCGATGTGGTCGCGCACAACAACCTTCGAATGCGCGGACAAGCATTCGTCTCATTTGCATCCGCAGATGTTGCCAAAAAGGCCCTGAAGGAAGTCAGAGGGTTTCCTTTGTATTCTAAGCCAATGGTGCGCATCCTCCCTCGTATCTCGACTCATTGACGCACTTCAGAGCACGCGCTTCCAGCAAATCTCTTTCGCAAAAACTCGCTCAGACGCGGTAGTGAGGCGGCTCGACGCGGAACACTATGAGGAGCATCGACAACAGAGACTGAAACACAAGGGTGTGTTGTATCTGTCCCTGGGTTCTGGCGTGCTCGCTCACGAATTTTACTTCTGTGCATAGGTGCTACTCGCTACACCAATCCCCTCAAACAGAAGTTCCGCGCAAAGCGTCTGGCCACAGAAAGTGGGCTCTACGTTACTCGTGCTGCGCTTCTCCTATACTTATGGTATTCGTGCGACCACAGCCGACGGCCCTGCAGTCGCTGCTCCCAGACGGCCAGCAGTCCAGATGCCCGACGAGTATCTACCTCCGAACAAAATCCTATTCTTGCAGAATTTGCCCGAGAGCGTCAGCAAGGACCAGCTCATGGCTCTCTTTTCCCAGTGAATATCGCATCACCGCCTTTTGTATATTTTTTTTTGGTTCGTACTGACGTCACGATAGGTATCCCAACTTGCACGAAGTTCGTCTCATTGCAAACAAGAAAGATATCGCGTTCGTCGAGTATGTGGACGAAGGAAGCGCCACCGTCGCGAAAGAGGCATTACACAACTACAAACTTGATGGCGAAAACAAGATCAAGGTATGACTCCCGATTGGTAACGTGTAACTTGCTGACGTTTCTCCTTATTTAGATCACGTTTGCAAGGAAGTGAATGCTTGCACTAGATGGGGTCCTTGTGCCAGTATGTGAGGATGTTATTACTGTACCACGTATTTCGCCGTTCTCAATTGAACGCCTAAGTTCTCACCATGACTTACTAACTTTACCTATGTTAAACTACTCCGGGATAATCATCTGAAGCGGGGCCTCAAGACAAACTTGCTATGGCAAAAGTAGTCGAAGTGGGCGATGCTCTAACCATCAGGAACCTGCCGTTCCTCAAACCCCTGGAGCACCGCTCGGACATTCATTCCAAGTGTCTCCATATGATAACCCCTGAGAGGTGCCGAAAATGTGAAACGCACTGAGATTTATTATTATGGGCTTACCCTTCCATTACAAAGAGTGTTGGTTTCCCCAGATCTGCAATAACCTGTCCAATAAAAGAATAACAAGAATGGGATAGCTTGAAGTCGCTGATAGGATCATCGACGAAGGTATCAACACCGAGACTGATAAACCGTACGGTCAGCGTTGCGCCTGGTTTCAATTGGTCCAATACACCTCAGGAGCAGGTATGCGGGGTCAAACCCACGGATATTTTCAACGGCTTTCAAAAGAGCGGCACAGTAATCGCTATCTTGGGTGCCTCGAGGTAAAGGGTAGTTGAAATTGGTGTTCACACCGTCCCCCATGCCGTTCTCGGTCAGTGCTCCTGTAAAATCTGCGGGAGGATGGTATATCATCACATGCAATGAGGGAAATCATACAAGGGTAATCGTCCTCCGCATGGAGGGACACATAAAGAATGCTAGGATCCGAATAGAATATTTCCTGCGCTGTGTGGGACGAAGCGAAGTGTCAGCGCGTCAGTCTGACTCCAGCCGAATAAGGTTCTCGGCACTTGCTTCCGTTTCCGTGATGATAGTCAATGTCGAGGATGGCGATTGGCAGTCTCTCTGCGGGCCCTGGGCTGAGACTCTGTAGAAATCGTGCAGCGACGGCTACGTTGTTGATGAAGCAGTATCCACCGCAGAGAGAGGTTCCCGCGTGGTGACCTGGTGGGCGACTGGGGGGTGATTCGGTACGCAAACTACGGCGGGAAACGCAGAACGCTGACCACAAGGCGAATACACCCGTTTTAGGTCCGTAAGGACCTGAAGCAGCGGCAAGCTCTTGGGCTGCAGAGAGGGCAACGCCGACGGAGGCGATGATCGACGGATAACTGGCTATGGTTTGGGGAGAAATGACCTTAAAATAGAGTGACCAAACGTAGCACACGTTAGTACTAACTCTTGGTGATGGGGCAATTGAGATCAAAACAATAGTAGCCTAAATTCAGAGCCACGTCACCGGATTATACGGATGGCTCTAAAATGTCGTATCGGCGAACCTGCTTGAGCAATGGGAGAAAGGGCGTCAACTTGGATCTGACTCGGCCCAGGTAGCAGCTTTTGGTGTGGGAATGCTTCGGGTAACACCGCGTCCTGGAGAGAACGAAAACGTGAGCGGAGGGATTACAAGCCAGTCGCCGGCGGCGGGAAGCAACGCTACCGTGCTGCCGCCGCCCCGGACCCAGTTCTCATACGCATTGGTCAAGTATCCTAGATATGCATGGCTATGCACCATTCCGACGTAGCGGGCGATGTCCAGGTTCCGGGACGACTCGGATGAGCTGGCCAACTCGAAGCTAAACAAGGCAGGGTGCTTTTCGAGTTCGTTCTTGATGACCTGCAAGCGAGCTGGACTTTCGAAGTAAGGAATTTTGTCTCCAGAAAGTATTTCATAGGGGGGATTATGCAAGAGACAATCAGGGTCCCAGAACACCTTCATTGCCAATAGGCTGTCAGTAACCCGCCGGCTGCAATGGTGGTGAGGCCCAGGAGACAGGCGATCTGAGATTGAAAGTCGCTTAACGCGTCAAAAGCGCCGATCCCGATCGATCGATGATCGAACGCGTCTCCAAAAAACTTGAACTTGGTCAAACGACACTGTGATAGTAACACAGCACTCAGAGTTTTCGCTCATTTGAATCCGTCATGTTTCCTCTTGGTGAAATAGGTTAGTGCCCTGGGAATTTCTGTATAGGGTAATCCAATCATTTTAACTGCATATACAGCAGATGTAAATCTCGCTCATGGGAGGCCACTCAATGCCACCTTCCACGACAATGAATCTGTCTACTCCCTTGACTCTTCGTCTTCCGAGGCACGTCTCGTGCTTTATAAATTTCCACTGTCTCTAAAGTACAGTTTTACTGACAGAAGGAAGACACGGCGCACGAGAATTTAGAGACACATCGCGACATTTCAAGTTCCAGAGACCGTCTGTATTTCTACTTCTTGTAAAGACATGCCGATCCTCATTTTTTCCTGAAACAGAAGCAAATACTAGTGGTCAGTACTTGTGCGTCTTACTTGGGTTATGGGGACTTTGACCTTTCCCGTCAACTTGAAGGTATGGCCGCATTAACGCCACAACGCCCCTCAGGCTCAGGCCATGGTGTCAGCCGTGCCAGCGACCACAAGATCGCCCAGCCCGGTGTCCGTAACGTTATCCAGTTTTTCCTTATCCGTCTGCAAGTTTTTAA
>QLOS01004559.1:0-30178 GCA_003313725.1 Russula sp. MG48 | reverse complement strand
CTCGGTAGAGGACTCTCCCTTCGATACCGGAGGTGGCGCAGCCAGTCCATACCCGGGATACGCAGCGGCGGGCGGGTACTGATACGGGTAAGGGTATGGGGGTTTCCCTTGTGCTGTGTCGGGGGTAGGAGGCGCAGATGGATTACAAGGCGGCCCATTACGGGAAGGATGGGAAAGTGGGACATGTGTGAAGGGCGACGTAGTAGGGGGACCGTGGGACGCCGGAAACCCCGTCTGCCCCATGGTCTGGGGTCTACGTGTCGTCCGCCTGGATGTCTGGGGAACAGAAGATATCAGCGAATTTGTCGACAGATCGTAGCACAGTCGAACACACTGATCCGCCGTCCCAGCTCGCATTCAAACGGTACTTGCCGTTACTGCCCTTCTCCAATCGTCCTCTCTTGAACGCTTTTTGTAGTGCCTGGCTAGCAGACGGTCGGAAATTAGTATGTAAAGGGTACCTTGAGGCCATCCATGTGAATAGAGATTTTGGTGCCGATCCATCAGGTTCATTCAATTCTGTGAGGGCTTCCACGAGCATGTCCTCGTAGCTTGGTAAATCATCAGCAAGGCCTCCGTTGTGCGAGCCTGGGAAAGGTGAACTGGGAGCGTGAGGGAAGGGAGGGTGCGGTGGCGGGAAGGCTGTATGAGGATACGGCGTTGAAGGCTGAGGCGCAAAATTGTGGGGATAGCTAAGTGGAGGATAGTAAGGCGTGTGCGGATAGGCTTGAAGCGACTGCGTTGGTGGATAGCCGTACGATGCATGAGGATATGGTCCCTGCGATGGCGCAGTCGCAGTGGGTGCCGCGGGGGATGCAGAAGGGACAGGTTGTGGAGTGGGTTGAGCAGAGTCTGTCCGGGGCTGTTGTGACACCGACGGTTCGTCTGCAGTGGTCGTCTCGTTGCTGTTCGCGTTATTCGAGGACGAGTGTGTCTCAGTTGCGGCGCTCGGAACCAACGCTCCCGTCGACGATGACTGAGCGGTAGCTTCCGAGTACGAAGAGATTGAAGACGGTGTAGCATTGACGACTCGGGTAGAGGTGATGTCTTTTTGAGTTGAATAGGAAGCAGGCGTGCGCGGGGACTGCAGCTCAGCGACTGCAGCAGCGAGATTCGTTGGCCACAGCGAATTTTTTACGTGAGGGGGAGAATATGCCTCAAAGGCGAGACAAAGCTCGACCAGCTGGGTATGAGGAATTAATGTCAAGTAGGAGCGTTTGAGTGCGTGGCGTTCGGCGTTGGCTACGGCGGGGAATACGTCAACAGCTCGTTCCTTGGACCCCCCTCAGACTTGGACCTACCTGACCCGTCCGTCGTCCGGGAATCATGATCGATGTCTTGCGAGGCGGTAGTCGCGGATGAAGATGTGTCTGTTGTTGTTGTCTGCATCGTTCAGCTGCACAGTTTATCATGATGACAAGGTTTGTTTTCAGACTCCCCGCGAGTGAAAGCGGCATCTTGTACGACGTGGACAGAGCGTCTACAGTGCGTTTTCTTGACACAACGCAGCAATGCAGCAGTGCAACACGCAGCACATTTATTTCAAAAATACCTTTGTTCGTGCACACGGTAAATAACTATCTCTGCGGTAACAATTTTCTGACAGAAGTGGCGACATCGTCAGAAAATGAGCACGCGAATACCCTCTCACTATTGAACTTAGTATCTCGTATATCATTCGGTTATCGAACGAGAAACAAAGAGGAAAGTGACAGAAGTCCTCACAACAGCAACGGGCTATCGTTCTGAAGAGGATGCGATGCTTTGCATCGAGGACTCTTTGCGGACCCGGCTGGTTGTCGACTCCTCTACCAGCTTCCTTTCCTCAGGCGTGAGGGTGAAGAATGCGTCCCGCTGTCCCTGAAGCCATCTCCGGGGCTTCAATAAACATTCAGACTAAATTGCGCGGCAGAGCGACGACGACATACGGGCATGAAGACGTGGTCCCGGTCTCCAAAGTCGGCGAAGAATACGGCATAAAATAGAATACCTGCTCTGTATCTGAGTTGTGCTGCGCAGCGGCAAGTTAGTAGAAGCACGCACTAGGGATGAGGACGAGCCGGAGTCCTGCGGATGCACTGTAAACCCATGGCGGACGTGGGTCCGGAGGAACGCCTTCCCTGCGGACTTTGCCAGCCCTCTGAGCAACCTCTTCGGAAAAATGCTTCACCACATGCCGTCTTAGAAGAGAATGCGCTGGCAATGAGTGAATGGGCCTAAACATGGACGGCGCTGAGGATAACTTTGCCGCGACTCGATACTCAAGCTACTTAGAACCTAACCCTATTGTGTGGCCTTGCTGCCGCCTTATCATTATCGGTTACTGCTTATATTTATACGCCTAGACAACTAAATCGATACCCTTCGCACGCCTAAAGAGCACTCAGGGAACCACGTACTAGTCGTGTTTAGAGGATGGCTGGTCATTAGACGGTGCAGAAAGGAGGGGACTCTACTTCAACACCACCATAACAAATGGTATCCGATTACAATTGTGGACAGGATATCATCGGACGTACTTGCCAGCACTGCTGACATTCTCTATATCTCAAATTCCTACCGTGCGTACCCGGGTACCAGGATGCGCACCGAAAGGGTAGCCAGACTCGCTCAATCCCTGAGAGAAATTATGGGGAATGCCTCGTGTAGCAGGATAAGAGGGTTGGAAGTGTTATCGAATGTCCGACATCATGCCAATCCTGGTATAGCCACTTCTAGCGAGATATTGTGTGATCAAGGCGACAAGCGCTCTATTGTCCACTCTGGTGGATCCGTTGGCGGGCTCTCCCTGAGAAGGTAGCGGACTCGATCGTGCAATCGTGAGGGCTTTCCAACCCAGAACTCCACTTCGCTGAAAACGATTTAAGCCGAGGGGTGGAGCGATGGGTAGATCAGAATTTACCTTGGGATGATTCTCCAACCTCCCCAATGATCCGGGGGAGGGATATCTGCGTCGACGTCTCCCTCCTTTACACCGAACCGCTCTTCTATCTGTTTTATTTGTTGATCGAGTTCACCCTCTGCGATGACGGCACTCTGATTGCTGGCCCAGGCGCCGATTCTGCTACCCAAGGGGCGACTACGAAAGTAAGCCTCGCTCTCTTCCCTGGAGACTTTCTCGACCCGTCCGACGGCTCGCACCTGTCGATGGACCTCGCGCCAGTAGAGGGCCAGTGATGCGTACGGGTTTGCATCCATCTCGCGTGACTTGCGAGAATTGTAATTGGTGTAAAAGACAAAGCCACGATTGTCGACCTGCTTCAGAAGTACGACCCTAGTAGATGGAATGCCCTCTGCAGAGGCGGTTGACAGAGCCATTGCCTCTGGCTCATGCACGGAGCCTTGGACGGATGTGAACCATTGGCGGAACAAGTCAAGAGGATTAGCAGGAACAGTTGATGGGGAGAGGTGATCCGAACTGTCGTACTGCTGATGAGCAAGCACCTTTATTTTGTTGGGAGAGGACTGGATAGTGTTGTCCATGCAGAAACGGTGTTGCACGGAGATTGTTAGAAATGGCGAGGGCAGCCGGGTAGGGCACTTGGGTCTGCACTGGGAGAAGTGATAAGATGAGAACTTGCTCATTCGTTCGTCAGGCGTCAGGCAAGGCAACGCGGAGTTTTAATAGCAGATGTCATATCATCTCGCAATGATGTGATGAAGTTACTCTAGCAACGGACCTACACTCCGAGCCAGTCAACGTTCTCAACTCGACTTTGTACTGTACTGTACTGTACCAGGGGATATGTATGGCGGCTACAAAGGCACGTACGAACAGCGGGCGTCAAATGGACAATGTACGCGTCTACAGTAGTGACGATAATGCCCATGGCGGTTACAGTCACACGTACGAAACGAAATCATGACGACATGATGTCTCTCCCGACTCTCGAGTAAAACTCGGTCTATCCTCCGGGCCCTGCAGATGGGAAGGGCGTTGCCAAGGAGGGATGGAAGATGAGTGTATTAAGTTGCGACGCGAGCTCGAACGAGAAAGGTACAGTTTTGGCTTTATGCTACTTGGCTCGATAACGAGCTACGATAACGAGCTAACTTAGTATAGCTGTGTAATAGGGAGTACTGTAGTAGGCAGGATCAGCGAATCAAAGATACAGTATCTGGAAAATAATAATAAAAATTAAAGTTAGTACCAGGTACCATACCACATAGAGGTGCCCCCGTGGCCCACTCATCACGCTCATCACGCTCAATCCCTTTTCCCTTCTCTTACTCTACCACAACTACTTCGCGCGTACGGCGCACAAAAGTGCACCTACCAATGCACTCCGTCTCAGATCTCACTACTTTCTCCCGAAAAACTTCTGGTGACATTCCTCCAAAACTCGTTGTATGCTTCATCCCCCGCTGTCTGTGTTGCTCCTTCCATTTCATTTCTGCTTTACAGGGTGCGTCTACCACCGTAGTGGGAGATAAGGTCTATCTCTATGTGAGCCCTCATTTTGATCATTTCATGACTTGCTTCAAATCTATTCTGCATCCAAGGGCGGTCGTCTGGTGACCGAACGTAGAATGGTCACAGACATGTATGTCTTTGATCTCAGGACCTTGACTTGGGAAAAGATTCCTGCTCCCACCGATGACTGCATCCCGGCCCAGCGATACTTTCACAGTGCTGATGCTTGTGAGTATCGCGTTCCTCGGGCATATTGATCCGCTTGACTGTTTCTGACAGGGAACCAATATCTCATCGTATTCGGTGGTATGGGTTTAAAACCAGAGGCTGATGACAGTACGGAAGATCTCTGTGTTTTGAATGATGTCTGTTTCTACGATATCCCTGCAAAGCGCTGGATGCCGCCCTCTTGGTCATTCAACGACAACCCCCTCGTCCCCCCTCCCAAACCCCGCTACGCTCACCTTTCCTCCGTCTCCGGAGATAGACTTTTCATCATCGGCGGTCAGGATTTGGACAGCGTTTGGCTTGATGACGTTTACATCTACGACTTGAGCGCCAGGTCTTGGGTTCTCAGACGCGATTACCCTCGCCACTGTGGAACCTATCGCAGTGTCGCGGTGTCCGCGGGCTTGCGTGTTCACCAACCACCGGAGGAGCCCCGCCATCCTTCTCCGTCTCCTGCATCTGGAAAACCCCTCTTCCATACTGGACATGCCTCTTCTTCCGCCCCACCAACGGTTTTGACATCGCGAGACAATCTTATTCACCTTCCTTATTCAGCGCACCCTACGGACGATTTCCCGAACGGGATATTTCTATACAGCAATTACAACGTAACCAAATTTATTTTTTTCATCCCCAACCTCTTGCTCACCATGGGGCTTTCCCAGTTTACTGACGTAAAACGCGAACTCGAGATACTTATGCCATTGCCCAACGGCGAATTCAGCGTTACGGATGCTTCGACGACCATGAACGGTCCCGCTTTTCCTCCGGGCCTCCGATTCCCTGCCGGTGCGATTCTTGGCACTCACCTCATCATCGCGGGGACGTACCTCGCGCACAGCTTTCAATCTTTCTCCGTTTGGGCACTCAACCTTGTTGATATGAGCTGGTCTCGCATAGACCCGGGTAGCACGCTTGCAACTGGCTCATGGTTTCGCAGCGGCCTATGGGCGAACGGCAACAAATTCATCGTCTTTGGCAATCGACAGGGAAATCTTGTTGACGACTATAATCGTCGGCTCCTGAGTTGGGACCACATTGCTATGATTGACCTAGAGGCCTTTGGTATCTATCAACCGCCAGGCCTGGAGTTGGATATAAAAATGCAGGAGATGGGTCTTGCTGCTCTCGAAGAGGGTATCCTGGCTGACTTTGAGATTGTCTGCGACGATGATCGTAGAGTGAAATGCTCGCGTAAGCTGCTTGAAGATCGGTGGCCGTGGTTTAAGGAGCAACGACGGCTATTCCTTCAAGCAGCTACGAAAGCGCTCGACACCCTTCCCCTTTCTGCAACGCACGTCGCTCTGCCGGACGTTCCCAACGCCACACAAGAATCCAGGCCAGATCCTCGGCTTACCCCACGCTTACTCGACCTATCAGAACCCTACCCTATTACGCTCGCCCTTGTCCAGTATTTTTATTCCTTCGCCCTCGTCACACCACTGCAACACGCACCCGCCGTCTTGAGTGCGTTGCTAGTCTTGGCTACCAACTACGATCTAGGTCATCTGCAGTCCCTCGTTAAGCATGCGATGCATCGGGCGTTGTCAAATTCTACGTCTGTCGGCGTCTACGAAGTTGCGACTTTGTGTAGCTGCCGTAGCCTCCAAATAAGGCAAGTGGCTTACTTACTGATGACGTTAAGGTGGAACTAACCCAATTGTTCTTCCCAGAGCGCTCAAGACTGTTATGGTATTTCAATTCCCATTTACTACTCATCTCACACATGGAAATGACGATCTTTGTAGTTGTATAACCAGAAGCGGCCATCAACTCGCTCACGTCAAGACAGAGAAGGTCCTAGTCGCACACCCGACATAAACGGTAATCCAGGTAGCGGCGGTGCTGGGGACCAACCTCCGACTGCACGTCCCCGGGGGATGTCGGACGCCTTAATGCGCCCATCGGACCCGAGGCAGATAAGTGGTGGAGGGATAGTTCGGGGAGGAAATGTGACTACGATTGCGAATGATGGTAGGCTGCCTACCTCGGAATCGATCTATGGTTGAGTAATTAATTGATGGTGGATGTCCACCTGAAGACCCGCATAGTCTGCTTCGCGGAACTGCGTCGGGGTCAAAGTCCACGCTCTTATTCCTAGCAAGGAAACCACGAAGTCAAGACAGATCTTTGATGAACCTTCCCGGCGTGATTGATGAAGCATATGAGGAGCTGGCCAGCGTTGCCGAGCTCCACGCGCCCATAATCATCAATCCTCCAGCACCGGACCTGATAGAGGACGGGCTATCTGAGCCTTGCAGTGTTGATTCTAGCGCTAATCCTTATCACCCCCCTCAGTCGAAACAGGAACGCAGCATGCTTCGTGTGAACACACAGATAGGTCACGTGCTTCTCCGTCCATCCGCATCTGCCGCCGCCGCGAGCTGTAGTATGCTCTCCCTCACCCCGACTTCTGAATCAGACAGGGATGAGACCCGGAGAACGAGGGACGTCCGCCCAGTTGTCCGCCCAGTAGCATCTCTTCCTTCATTCCATCCGCCGCAGCGTGCACGCTCTACTTCTTATCGTGATCATCGGAGCGCGGAGACGCCGCCCCTAACATCAGAATCACACAGCTCACTGACTAGCAGCCCAGCTATTAGCCAGAGCTCATTCCTTTATACCCCACCGCACAGCCCGCCGGCCGCCGCTTCCTTTGTTTACAGCGAGATTGTGAACCCAAGTCCTCATTTATCGGTCATCAACGAACCCAGGAGCACCGAGGATCCCCCCCATCACATATCCCTGCACCCTTTGGAGTCCAAAAGTACGCAGACCCTCACGAGGATGGACAGACCTGGGCCGTCATCGATGGTGCCCAACGAGAACGAGGGGGGATCAGTTATCATCACCCCCCGCAGCGCCCCACGCGCGCTCGGTCCCCACGCGTACTATCCCGAGACGGAATCCCCAACCGAAACGGTGACCGGCCTTCTCGTCACCGCCTCCGCCTCCGCCCCCACGCCGCGCTCCGAGTTTTCGCCGATCTCCACGCTGCACTCGACCCCGCGGACGGCCTCGTCGGAGCTCTCGTCGGAGCTGTCGCACTCGTCACACGCGAGCGCCGGCGGGCTCGCGTGGCCGTTTGGGGGTCGGTCGCGGGGCGACGCGTCGATGGCGAAGGCGCGGAAGGCGGAAGAGAAGAAGCGGAAGAAGGAAGAGGCGCGCGCGCGCAAGGAGCGGCTCGCCGAGGAGCTCAAGAGGCGCGGCGAGGCGAGCAAAGGCGACAATGTAAGCTTGCACAGTGCCAGGAGCAACGAGAGGGTCGCGAGGAGGCCGTGGGAGGAAGATATTGCGATGTTCGGAGGCCTCGCCTCGATGTAGAGCCCCTTCAATTGTCTCTGCGACCGTGCCGTGCATTCATTCCTCTCTTGGTGTATTTCTATCGGCATGTTAATATGCTACAACTAGCCCATCTATACCTGACTGCTGCTCGGATCTATGAAACATGATGTATACTGTACGCCTTGACACCCAATACTCTATTGTTGTTCAGTTATCTCAGATGTCGTTCCTTATTGTATGCCCCTACATACATACTCCCGCTTTTCATATTCTGGACTTGTTTAACACATATCTATTCATAAAAGACGTAAGCTCCTTGCATAGAAAACAAAAGGAGAGGAATCCAAAGTGGGAAGAGTAAAGGAAGAAGATTGGCTATAAAAGGGAAAAATGCTTTGTGGAGAGAGAGAGGACTCAGAAGAGTGAGTGTGAGAAGTGAGAAGTGAGAGCAATGTACAAGAGGTGACTGCGCGGCCTGTTAATTACTACTTGTTATGCCCACCCGAAACGAGAATCCACCCATTCACCGGAGTAATGATGTCCCAACCATCCCGAGGCATCCGACGAGACATGTGGGTGGACCGATTGCCCGGCCCGTTCAGAGAGCATCGAAGATGTCAAGAGGAGGATGCGCGTGCATCGGACCGGTCGTGAGGTCTGACAACGGCGGTAGAGTCGGCAGCTCGTCATGTATCATGTTCATCAAAGCCGCGTCGACCATCGCTTCCGAGTCGAGGCTGGGTTGCGAGTGCACAGCACGAGGCGCTTGGGAAAAGGTCGGGTCGGGCACATCGGCGTCCTCGGGAGCCGTGGCGGAAGAGGTCGAGACCGGCAGGTCTACCAAAGCTTCACCCGCGGAGTCAAATACGTGATTGACTACGGAGGTTTTTACCGCTTAGCACGGGAAGAAATAGCGCACAAAAGTAAAAATAGGACGTACACTCTCTTGCATGTACTGGATTAAGAACGCGTCGGGTCGACAATCATGAGCCTTATATGCTTGAACCGCGGAACGAAGACCGGAAAAAGCTTACCGTGTTCCTTTTGCCGCCGGCATGCTGGGCCGTCAAGGCAGTCTGGTCTCTCTGAGACTGTCGCGTCGAGGAGACCCTTCTTTCGTTCACGGATCCACCAATCCTTGAGGCCGTACAGGAGGACTTCTGCCGCACACATCCTACAGATCCTCTGGCGTGGGGCATCCAAGCCAGGTTCAGGACCGGGTGGCACACTATGTACGTCCACGAACAAGTCTAGCTCGATCAGTGGCGCGAACTTGCGTGGTTGCGACAGGATGTACTGTACGATCTGTTAAGAAGGGGGAGGTGTCAAACACATTTTGAGTACAGAAATGGGGAGACTAGCCTCGCAATATATGTGTCTTGGCGAAATGTTCTGCGTGCCAAGATAGTCAAGCATGATCTCTACCTCGACTGCGTTGCCATCGAAGCACTCGTATACCTCGGTAGACTGTATAAGGTCGCCGATGTCGGACATTCCGTGGGGGTGGGCATTCGCGAGACGGACGGCGACACAGCGGTGCTGCACGCCAATTCCGCAGAAGAAAACTTGGCACATGTCGCATTTCGTCGTGGTGGGCGCGTCGATTGCGAGTAAATTTTCGCTGTAGAGGAGGCCCAGCTTAGCGGAGTTAAACGAAGAACAGAAAGGAAGGACGGCAGACCAATTTCCACAGCAAGCATGTCCAGGGGGCGAGCCATCGTCCATGGGCCAGGCGTGCTCTAGATCTGACGTTGGGTCGGGGACTGGGTTTGGGCACTGCCACCCATAGCGATTACCGGGTAGGCAGTGGGGGCAGGGACGCGCAAACTCGCCGTTTTGAGGAATCGCTGGCTCTGGAGATGCCTCACGCGGAGTTGGTATCTGCTCGCGTAGCGAGATGGTAAACTATGGGTTTAAAAGAGGAGAGAGCGACTCTATGCGCACCCGGAATGATAACCCTGGTTTGTATACCTCGTCGGCTTGCTGCTTCTCCCGGTCTGTTCGAGCTCGAGAAGGATCGGCGCGAAGGAGGACATCGATCATGACTTGAAGGATGCGGGACGGTGCGACGTTGGTCGAGACGCTACGGCATGCGGGGCAATTTGTGCCACCATTCTGCGAGGGGGCAGAGAAATCAGTAAAGCAGGCGCGGGTTGAAGAGATAAGATAGGGTGGATCTCGCTAGGAGCGCATCATCGCAAATTATATCGCAATGGCTTGTGAAGGGGGGCAGCGAAAAACTTACGCGAACCCAGAGCAAGCAGCAGCTGATGAGGGGAGGGTCGAGAAGTCAGCGGACTGTACAGCCATCCTGTGACGATCGACATCACCTGCCGCAGAAGTAGTGCTGGCATGGGTAGACAGTGACAGGCCGATAAAGCAAGGCCGAGCAGCAACCACAAAGCAGCTCTTGCTCGAGGTCAACTGCGAGCTGCCTACCCGAGATGGGGGCAGGAGCCTGTGCATCGGTAGTTTCGTCAGGTGGAAAGTCCTCTTTCAGTCGCTTGCGTGAGTTGTCGCCGCGAATGTCAAAGGAGGAGGAAGCCCTTCGCTTAAGCGCGCCGAGCGCTTCACTCGCCTCGCCTGTGGGGTGTTCGGCCATGATAGGTAAATTGAGGTTGAAAGGGAAGTCAATAGGGTGACTAGGCGGCCTGGACATGGTGGAGTAAGGATGAAAGAAGAGATGATTGGCTTGGGGAGAAGATGAATGTCGATAGACGAGGGACTGGGTGGTGGTAGTGGTGGTGGTGATGGTGGTAGGTACAACCCCTCAAAGAAAAAAAGTCCCGTGTCGGTTTTAGTTGCGTTTGCGTTTGCGTTGTGTTTGCACTAGGTCAGATCAGGTCAGGTTAGGTGCAGAATACCGAATACGGTTCCCAGGGGATTCGCAGCAAGTTTGTCTGCAGCTTACAATACAGCGGCAAAGTGCAGTCAATTCTTACGTGTAAATTGAGATGCCCCTCCTACTAGTATCTACGATCCACTTATGGTATGTGAGGTGGGAGGCAGTCGAGCGCAAGGCGCCACTGGCATGATGGCTGCCAGCAATCAATCAACCTTGGCGCGTGCTCTCCAGCTCGCTTGAGTTGTAATAACAATCTGTAGCAGCTCCGTGATTACTGCGATGTATGTCCTCTCTTCCTATGAACAGTGTAATGGGTATTCGACGCGATAAACTTGCAGGCAACTCGACTCGGAGGAGAAAAGGCGCCTCATTGCGACGTCATCCCGGCCGCACCGGCCCCAGACCGGCTTCATCAAAAGTAAAGTTGGGTGAATTGGCGCCCGCGTTTGACCCATACTAGAACTTCCCTACCTATTACCCCTGCTCAACATCTTCCCAGAGACGGTGACCACTCATCATGGCATTTCGTTTGGGTGTTCGCTCGCTTACCCCGGCTTTGCGTCGCGTGGCGCACCGGCAAGGACGTATTGCTGCGCCTACCGGGAGGCAATTCAGTTCCAGCGCACACAGTGCGTCGAATAGCGGCGATACGGCATGGATGGTATGCCCTTCTCAATCTTCTCTTAATTTACCAGACCTCAAACTTGCTATGCGTGCTGGTAGATTGGTTCCGCACTTGTCTTCATTCCGACGGTCAGCCTTCCGACATTAGCCACGTGTCATGCCCATAGCACTTATTAAGTTACCAATCCTTCTAGATCGTATACCTGCTGTCACCTTCTGCGCGCTCCAAGCCGCATCAGGCGCATAGCGCTACTGGCCATGGCGAACCTCACGCTCCCGCAGAGAACACCCCAAATGCGCCGCCGCCAGCAGAACCGACCAAAGTACGCCGCCTGTGCTACAGCACACCTACCTCCTTTGCGTTAATTCTCTGACACGTCCAATTCAGAACGAGGGGACAATCGCTGACGCCGAAGGTACAGAGGTCCCGGTTGAAGAGGTGAAGGCGTCCATGACCCAAGCTATCGTGAGCACCTCCCCGTTTCTCTAGCCTCCCTTTTTTAACTGCCACTCACTGAAAAACACCTTTTGTTCATTCTCATCAGACGCAGGATGCCCCCAAAGAAGCGGCGCAAGCTGAGGTCGAAGCTGCCGAATCCGCAAAATTCAACGACGGTGCCCCAGGCCAGACGAGCGAGGCCGAGACCGATCACGAGCAGAAAACAAGGCCGCATGCCGAGTCGAAGAAGGGCACGCTTCAGAGTGACGAGGACACGGAGTCGCGGCCGACGGACTTGGCCAAGGCGCGTGAGCAAAGCACAAAGGTGCGCCTGCTTCTTTTGAGTCCCGTTGGATTCCATAAACCGACAGGGTCAACTTATTAACTTTTGTGGTCGCGTTAGGCGAGTGCACCAAAGGAGGCTGCTGGCAGTGAGGATTCCAAATGAATGCGCGCTGGTTGTGCAGCAAAAGGCGACATGGGGCTTAGACACAGTAATCGTACCCAACAGTTCGTTGTCACAGCTTTTTTATAAATTTATTTTTTTGCGAGGTTTTTTCGGGTTTACACAAACTACACAACGCGTAACCAACAAAATTTTCAGAGTCAAGAGCCCTGATGTTATCGGGACAGTGTAGACGGCTTTATAGTACCTGGGTGTCCTCCCATACTAACATGGACTCGTCATAGGCCCAGGAATCACACTACTGACGCACGACTGAGTGAAATCGGGGACACAATGAGATAGACGCGCCTACCTCAGCGTGGGCTAAACCAAGGAAGAGGAATATAACCCTCTCGTCCCACCTCGCCGTTACGTGAGAGCCCAGCCACGCATCCTCGCAATGGTGTTTAATATCGAATCGGCACCGTCCACCTCGACCACCGCCGCTTTCCCTGTTTCATCGTCCATGCTTACGACTTCGATCCACCTGTTCAGTTCCTGGCTTTCCACGCTCAAAGCGCTGACGATGTTTCCCAAGTAGCTCAGGTCCGACCCCAGCTGCGCCGCACCGGCCGTCGTCAGAGAACCGATGGACGGAAGAACGTTTTGCGTGACGTGTTCGATGAACGAGAGGCCCAGGGAAGAGAGCCACACGCTTGCGATGGCCTCTGGCGAGAGAGCCGATGTAGGTGCGGGACTGGGCATGGGACGTGTAGTCGAAGCACGGCGCGCGTGCATTGGTGGTGGTTCAGCTGCGGCTGGTTCCGCAAGTGATTCTAACAGGGCAACGTCGACGTGCGGGAGCGTCTCGATGGAAAAGGCGAACACGTCGTCGTCTGCATAGACCTCGAACAGGCGTGGCAGGTTGAGCAGGCCCTCAGCAGCGTGTTGCATCGCCTCACTTGGAGACAGCGAGAACGTCGGTACCGCTGCATCGCTCGTCGCTCCCGCGCCTCCTGTCCGCCGTGGTGCTTGACCAGAACTGGTCCAAAGAGGCGAAGATGCATAATTAGTAAGGGATTTTTGAAGAGGGGATAGCATCGCCGCCTGGAGGGAGGCCTGTACGAAATTCGCCCCAACATCGAGAGCAGCGTGCGCTTTTGCGAGAATCGGCGAAGCGACCGGCACGTGAACAGAGTCCTGGCCAGGGAGGCGGCCATCGGGTAGATGTATAGAGTCTAGGAGGTCTTGAAGGGGAAGCGTGTTGAGTGTTGATTCTGAAAGTAGCACTAGCGCGCCGCGCGTAGTGCCTGGTACGCTTGTGCGTGGATCTTGGGCGCGAGCACGGAATGCGGTGGAAGTCTGAAGTAGCGTTCCACGCAGCTGCGATTCGAACACGGACAGGCGGCCACGTACACCGCGAAGGGATTCCAGCAGGTGGAGCCACGCTTGGATAGTAGAGTAATCTTCAAGGGTGTAATCAAGGTCAGCCAGATCATCCACATCGGAGCCCGTCATAACCGATGCAGCTGGAGCCGGGGTAGATGGCGCGAACGACACTCGTGAGGCGTCGATAAACGTTGTCAAGAAGTCGTCGAGAGACGACACAAGTACAGCGGCACCGTACCCGTGTGTGAACGCATGCATGCGAGAAAGACTCTCCTCTGCGAGAGAAAATACATCGAGTGTGCGCTCGCGGAGCTCCCTTGCTGGGTCAACCTGCGGAGATGACTCGGGAAGGGACGAGGAAAGGAACTTCGTCTCGAGGACGCCATAAGTGACCTGATACTCGAGAAAAGGCTCGAGAACCGCGGTATCCCAGCCGAGACCACTCCCTGTAAGTTGGAATGTACCTGGGATAGAGGCAGAGAGGGACATCCGACGAGAGATAGAGAGCCTTGTGTGGGAGGATCGGCGCCGGTGTGACATAGACGTTGACTCCAAGCTCGTGCTATCGCTCGGTGGGGAAAATAATGCGGAGGAAGCCTCGGCACGCTCGAGTATCTTATCAGCAGCGACAGCGAACCTTTCTGTCGCCTGAAAAACCGTGATGAACTCGGGAAGAACTGCGGGCCCATAGTGAGTATAGAGCGCAGAGAGACGTTCGGTAAAAGTGGGTTCAAGTGCGGAGAGGGTTGACGTGATAAAAGTTGAAAGGGTAAGCTGTGGATCTGGAAAGATGGCTGAAATGGATGCACGCTCGGAGCTAAGGACGATAAGGAAGCTGGTGAAGAAAGAATTAAGGAAGTCGGAGGTGGATTGTCCATCGACGACGGATGACGAGACACCAATGTCGGCAAGTTTCGCGTCTTGCCACATGCTAACGAGTGAGCTCCGGCGTGAGCCAAAGTAGTACGCTCTAAACTCCAAGTCGCGCTGGATATTGGCGAAGATGGAGTAGTAGTTGCGGCAGAGGGCGACATCATGACTATTGATGGCTGCGATCAGGGCAGTGCTGAGAGAGGCCTCCAGCTGATTTTGGAGAGAAACCATGAGCGCACGTCGGGCCTCGTATTCTGGCGTGTTCTGGAATACGACCATGGACTTGTTTGCCTCTGAGAGCTTCTCTGCGGCCTTTTCATAGTTCTGTTCGGAAAGGAGAGAGGATACTTCGGACTCGAGTGTACTCCACGATTCTGCCTCGCGCAGAACGTCGCGTGCTAGTTCCATATTTTTCTTAATAACATCGAGTGAATGGAGCCTGTCAAGTGTAGCAGAAGATTGTGGAGAGAAGGAAGAGGAACGGGTTGTGAGGTTGTTGAGGGCGATCTGGACGGAAAGTGCACCATCGCGCATGAAGTGGAGGTCATAAGGTAAACGGGATGCAGAACGAGAAATTTCATCTATGAGGCGTTCAATATGGAGTGAGAGGTCCTCTGACGCGACCTCAAGAGTTGGAATGATGTGATTGAGGTGCTTCTCGAGAGAAACAAGGTCTGAAGGGTGGTCAGCGTCACGTTGGAGTAGATTATTGATCCAAGAGACAATGTCGCCGCCACTGTCTAGAGAAAGGAGTAAATCGGCTTGTTGTGGGTCGCCGACAGCGTTCAAGGACATTGCTGACTGACTTGGTGATAGGACTGAACGCAGGACAGTAATACGAATTTGGCTCCGAGTCGGGGGCGCAACTTGAATCCGGAAGATGCCGCAGCTGACTGATGAGCGCTATCAACAGTTTATAAGCGTCTTATACTTCCCTTAAATCGCAATTTTCGATATTAGTGCCATTAATAATCACTACGTAGACAAGAATGAGTGTAACATTAACATTGGGGCTGATTTTCCCATACACCAGGTTGCATCCTTTTGCCGTCGACCCGAAGATCATCCGAATCCCGAATCTGTCATATACTTCCACTATCAATAAACCATGACTCAGCGAGAGGAAACTGCGAGCTCAGGTATAAAACCGACCTGCTTTGCTTCAAGCCATTCAAACAACATACCTCCAAGTCTTACACTATTCCTACCGAGTCTATCATGTCCTCCCCTGTTTCTACTCTCTTCCAGCCTCTGCGTGTTGGTGCAATGAACCTTCAGCACCGTGTCGTGATGGCACCTTTAACACGCTTTCGTGCGGACAAGGACCACGTCCACGGCGAACTTGCCAAAACATACTATTCACAGCGTACCAGTGTTCCCGGAACGCTGGTCATCACGGAGGCCACATTCATTGCCCTTCAAGCAGCAGGGTACGCGAATGCCCCTGGTATCTGGAATGGCGCACAAATCGCGGGATGGAAAGCGGTTAGTAGGCCTCCGCGTATTAGTATTACGATACTTGTGTGTGCTGACTTTCGAAAGGTTACGGATGCCGTGCACGCAAATGGCTCGTTTATATTCCTCCAACTCTGGGCCCTCGGTCGTACCGCAGACTCTGCCGTCCTTAAACGGGAAGGAGGCTTCGATGTCGTTGCTCCCAGTCCTATTCCCCTCGGTGCACTCACTGGCGATGAAGAGCAAGTTATACCACGAGAACTGACCGTGTCAGAGATCAAGGAGTACGTGCAACTATACGCCAACGCGGCAAGGAACGCGGTGGAGGCCGGTTTTGATGGGGTGGAGTTACATGCCGCCAATGGGTACCTATTGGACCAGTTCTTACAGACAGTAAGCAATCACCGGACGGATGAATATGGAGGGTCACTCGAAAACCGTTTGCGGTTCCCGCTGGAGGTAATCGACGCGGTCGCGAAAACTGTGGGCGCGGAAAGGACGGCGGTCCGTATCAGCCCCTGGTCGGATTTCCAAGGTGAGGGATGAGCGGCCTCGTAGTGCGTTTGCACCGCAGACTCACTGACCTTCTTTGCCTTGGGTAGACATGGGAATGAAGGACCCGCTTCCGACGTTCACGACGTTTGTAGAACGCATTCGCACAGCGCACCCGAACTTGGCCTATATTCATGCAATTGAGCCCATCAATGGAAAGACTGAAGTGGACGGAGGCAGCGCTCAGTCGAACGAAGCTTTGCGGGAAGCCGCGGGTGTTATCCCCTACATTGCCGCAGGCGGACTCAACAGTGCGTCGGCAACCAGCACAGTGGAAAAGCACGGCGGTCTGGTCGCCTTTGGCCGCCATTTCCTTGCGAACGTGAGTACCCCCCTCCTTTCAACTATGCGGAGGTGGATTCTCATTCGGACATACTACCACAGCCCGATCTTCCCTTGCGCCTGAAGGAAGGGCACCCTTTGACGCCGTATAATCGTGACACGTTTTACACCCCAGAGTCTGCAGTTGGTTATGTTGACTACCCCTTCATCAATGAAGTTGTTCCTTTGAAGGCGTAGAAGTTAGATGAGTAGATCATAGATTGTACTTAAATTACAATAGTAAATAATGCACACATGTAACAGTACAGTATTTTTCAGTTGATGACGCCGGGCTGCGAGTTTGGGAAGTGAGGAAGTGGCAAGCAAGGCACATATGAATCCCAGGACATGCGAATCAAGCATGTACTAAGAAGACTTCATCAGTGTCAGTACGTCGGCCCTCAGAGTCGCAGTGCGCGGAGCACGCAAATTTCCGTGTTGACGCGTCGATGTGATCTAGTATACTGCTAGAGACTGTCGTCGTACGATAACCTGCCGCACTGGCAACAGCGCATCGGCGGAACCCCATGTTCGCGAAGCACACTATGATGAGGCGAGATTGCGAGTGACGTCGGTTTCGACGTCTGTCATACGTGGGCTCAGCGTCGGTACGTCGCACCACTCTTTCCCTTAACTTTCGGCTGACGCGGAGAGTGGGCCGCACCCGGAGCCCATTTCTCTCGGGATGACGTGGTACGTGTTTCATACTGCCTGCAGTCTGAGCGCCCTCGCCGCAGCTTGGTAGGCGGTCAGTAGGAACACGCGGGGACGTGCTCTGAACGCGGACGCCCGCGGAGGACAATATGCCAGCGGAATATTCACGAAGAACGGTGGCGCGTACAGACTGTTGCTGAACAGTGAAACGAGCGCAACCAGGACGCGCGCGTGAGTTCGAAGGACATCTCAGGGAAGGGCAGAGACGGATACAGATGGTGACAGCGAAGAAGGTGACGTCGACAGAGGTAGAGAGAAACAATGACAGAGAGCGAGGAGGTTTCCTGGTCGTTCAACCGCGAGCGCGTGACGGCGCGTTAGCCTGGATTAGCGCAACTCCGGCGAAGAAAAGCCATAGGAAAAAGAGATCACGCGGAGAGGTTACGAGAACACAAGAGCAGTTAGATAAAACTGCACTGCCCTTCTAGCAGGGTTGCTACCACAACTTATATACATGTGGGCGCGTCAATACTGAAATGGCCTGTCAAAAAATACGGCGATGCAGGGAGCGTACGAGACGTCGAGCGCGTGGTTACGGATCGAAACTGTATGGGGGAGGGGTGGTCCGAAGGCTTTCGTAGCGTTGAGCGACGTCAGACGAGTATGTATATGAGAACTGGGATGCACCTAGAGAAAGAGAGCAACCTGTATGAGTACTAGTATGGAAAGCGGCGACGTTTGTGTAATAATCCAATAACGATCGACTAGAGGTAATGGGAAAGCAAAGGCAAAATAATGAATGGCGTGCGGAACTAGTCTTCAAGCGAATTTTGTTACGTGGCCCTCGAACGAGGGAGGTTTCGGAGCTTGGGAGGCAAGCCGCGGACTCGGAACGGAAGGACGCAGATTGGTGTCACGGGCGCTCCGAAGCGTCTCATTCCGAGCGTAACGGCATGCGGCCTCGCCTTACAACAGCTTCCCGAGACTCCGAGATTCCACCATGACGACCATGTCAACACGCAACGGTATATTCGTATATTCGTTACAGGAACGATGAGCTGCACGAAATAATTTTACCTATCCCGGAGAAATACTCCCATCATCTTCGCTGTACGGTACCTGTACCCTGGTAAACGGACTGAGATGACGTCGTAGTGGTGTTTTCTAGCGGCTTTCAGAGCGACCACAGTAATCGCCGACGCCGAGGGGACAGAAGTCTCGATTGAAGTGGTGAGGACGCGTTGGAGGTGCAGCCACACGCTGCGGCGTGCCAACTCTGGCAGCGTGGGAACCATGGCCAGGAAGCACATGGCCCACACCGCACAGATATTTAGCGCCAGAACTACTTTAGACTGATCATTCGTCTCGTCTCGCCCCAGTACAAAATCGTTTTAGCTTGGACTCTAGTACCCTTGTCTGGACACTTATAGTATGCTACCACGCAGACGTACCACCTCAGTCTTTCTCCCCAAAGACTGAGGTCAGTAAACACTCATTTACATTCACCCTTACATTGTGTTAACTATGTATCTAGCGTCGATTATTCTCCTACAGGACGTTCATCATCCGACCTGTTGTGCGCCGTCCGAGTCCAATTTCTCTCTTTAACATCTTTCATTGAAGAGGTTTCCCCTGTCTCGGACGCAAGGCGCCTCCTGGGAAGTTATGGTGGCACAAGCCGAGGTCGAAACTGCCAAATCTACAAAATTTAACGACGGTGCTCCAGGCCAGACGAGCGAGGCCGAGACCGATCATTAGCAGGATATAAGGCCACACGTCGAACCAAAGAAAGGGCACACTTCAGGATGACGAGGATACGGTGCCGCGGCTGATGGACTTGGGCAAGGTGTGTGAGCAAACGCCTGTTTCTTTTGATTCCTGTTGAATTCCAGCTGTTTTGTCTCCGTGGTCGTGTAGACAATTGCACCAAAGGAGGCTGCTGGCGGTGGATTCCAAATAAATGCGCGCTAGTTGCGCAGCAGAAGGGAATATGGGACTTAGACACAGTAATGTCAATGTTGTTTCCACTGTCTGGTGAGAGGAGACAATCGGCGTGTTGTGTGTCGCTGACAACGTTTTTAGGACATTGCTGACAGAAACCCGACTGTATGATCACCGACTTGTATGATAAATTACAGTAGCGGCGCCGTGGGCGGAAATAGGCTGGCTCGAAGGGTAGTGGTAGAGACCTTGTCAATCTATTAGTGGCGACCGGTGAGCGCGAGGGAGCAGCGACAACTCAGACCAATACTCCCATGGTATCGGTGCGTTGACTGGCGTGCCAACATCAAGTTGAACGCATCATCTCTACTGGGACGGGACGAGTACTGGCTTTTGGACAGAAATCCCTCAACTCTGGGTTCTGGAATTGGAATTATGCCGTTGACCCGAAGATTATTATCCGAATCTGACTGACAGATACTTCCACTCTCTCAATCAACTCACATTATACCATGACTCAGCGAGAAGATGCAGAGTTTCGCTCTCATGCCAGGCCAGTGAGAGCTTAGGTATAAAGCCGACCTACTGCAGGTGGTTCAGACAACAAAACTTGGTACTTTCAGTTCTTATACAACGATTATCCTTCATGTCACCTCTTGTCTCTGCTCTCTTCCAGCCTCTGCGCATCGGCGAAATGAACCTTCAGCACCGTGCCGTGATGGCGCCTTTATCACGCTATCGCGAACAAGGACAAGGAATGGCATGAACTTGCCAAAACATACTATTCGCAAGTCACGTTCCAGTGTTCCCGGAACGCTGATCATCACGGAGGCTACATTTATTGTCCCTCAAGCAGCAGCGTACGCGAATGCCCCTGGTATCTGGCGCGACGCACAAATCGCAGGATGGAAAGCGGTTAGTAGACCTTTCGCGTGCATTCGAACGTAATTGTGTGTGCTGGACTTTCAAAAGGTCACGGATGCCGTGTGGAGCCCGGTCTGAACCCTTCCCAGCTTGGCCGACATCGAACACACCTCCCTAATGCCTCTTCATACTTAGTTTTACGTTTAACTGCTCAATTTGAAGTCTCGATCTACCTCACACGACCTATCTGCCCTCCTCCGCCTCGTCACTACTACAGTTTCTGACGTTCCCTTTATTCTGATATTGTTCCAACTCCTTGGCATGGGCACACATCGCTCGTTCGCTCTCCGTACCCCCCTCCTTGATATGTAGTCGACTAGTGACCATTCAGATTCTGATCTCGCCACTCCTTTAGTTGTGTTCGGACGTTCTCGACTTTCACCACTTCGTTTCATTCTGAAAACGCTTACGCTTACTACTCTTCGCTGACGAGCAGATTAGATGTTAGCACAAAAACCTGATACTAGTAGATTAGAGACGCACGCAGAGAAATAAAAAGCCTCCCAGATGGCTTCCCAGAAGGCCAGCTCAGACGTGAGCATTCCCCTCTTCCAACCTTTCGTGTGGAACTCATTTCTCGTCGACCCGGCCTCTCGACGACAAACCGTGCCACCGCGCCGTCGTGCGTCTTGAAGTCTTCACGTCGAGAATCAATTTTCGTCTCTGCTCCCTGGGCTGCCTTTGCTACCTTGCTCGTCGACTCGCCTTGGTTTCCCTTACCAGCCTGTCATCTTCTTGCCCTTCCCCTCCTCTTTCATTTATCGAACTCACCGGTGCGTCGTTATCCGCGCTACATCAGATGGACGCAACGTTTTTCCCACAAGCGATTTCTCCATGAACTAGGTGATGTGTTCCAGTATCCTCCCATTCTGAAGTAGCCCTGAACCCTGGCGGGATCTGGATTTCGTGCGGGAAGCGGATTTCTGGACATTATCCTATGAACCCGACTGCGTCAAGAAGGGGGATGCGAGAGGCGAGTGAGGATGGGGAAGCACCCTCAAGTTGACATACATCATTAACTCATCATCCTCCTCATCTGGTTACTGGCAGATGCATTTCGGCCCCATGGCACAGTTTTCCCGCGCGCTGTGAGCGTACTTATCCCGGCATTCCCACCATCCTCTTCGTCTACATATTCTCTGCCTGAAACCTCATTCGACGGTCCTTCCTCACCCTCGTCAACATAGTCCGAAGGCGCGACCGAGGTCCTATGGTGCGAGCCGGCACTAAACTTGCGCCGTCTCACGTCACCGCCGCCGGTGGGCGTTGACGTATGGTGTAGGACGCCGGCGTCCGGCCTCTCCGTGTCCATTCATAACTCCCTTCTTTCACCTCTTCTTTTACGGGGACCTCGAGTACCGCCTGAACGCGGCGGACCACCCGAGGGGGTGGTAGCGCGGGAGTGGGTGAGTGTGGTCGGTGGTTACATTGATGCTTGTCGGCGCGTGCAGTTGATGATGACGCGGACGCATGCTTCGTGGAGTATGACGTGGTGGATGAATCGACTGTTCGAATTAGGACTCGTTTTGGAGTGTGTGCAAGCGTAGCCTATGGTTGTACCAGGTCAGGGTAGCGATGTTACACGAGGCATATCGTTAAGCTAACGTACCTGTGAAGACAACTGGCTGAGAAGGCGTGTGCTCTGCGTCGATTCGAAGGAATTGGTCTTTCCACGTGTTGATTTCTCTACGTAAGGTCTCCTCCAGGCACAGGCATTGACCTTTCCATTGCTGAGCTTCCTGCCGGAACTGCGCGACCAGCTCAGCTTGGTGAGTGTTCTGCATCGAACTCGTGGGTCAGTTGGAAATTTGTAAACTCGGGCAGCGGACGTGTGCCTCATCACGATCAACGCTCTATCCGCCTTCCGTGAATGCAAACGTAAGTACAGAACGAAGGGAGATACATTAGAGAGGACGCGCCTCTGACTTCCACTTGTCCACCTCTGCAACCCATACTCGCGTTTGTAAGGTTAGTTGGGAGTGCTAGTGACAGTGGTCTTCATGATTGTGAACTCGTGACTTGGATAACAAAGTCACGAGGCTGCTCTCCACCGTGACGAGTCCACAATGGCCCTCAACATCAATCATGGGGCGCAGGGATCCTCAAAATCCCAATATTCGATTCGATGGGTTGATTCATTAAACGATGTCGACTCACAACTTAATCGATGGCAGACCCAAGCATCTACACTACCCTTCCGACATCCGGATCGCGCTGCGATTGCCCACAATATTGCATCTTACCATATGTCCCGCTACAAGGCGACTCGACAGAAGGTAGACCTTGACCAAGCTATCGTGGGATATGCCGAGGCGCTTCTGCGTGGATTAGATCATCCCCTCCTGAACATCAAGACTTTCGAGCACCTGACGCGTGCATTAGTCACTCGTTTCAATGACTTCGGAGCGAGGGAAGACCTGGACCACATTATCTCATACTTTCGCCACCTCTCCAACCTGCCGCTAGGGGTAGCCGGCATCAATCGCCTCCATGTCCTCGATGGCCTTGCCGATGCCCTCTGCAGTAGATTCGAAGTTGGAGGGCGACCAGAGGACATTGAGGATGCGGTCTCGTTGCTTCGACATGTCATCACCATGGTCCCTCCAGCCACAGATGATTATCGCTTCATTGCAAGCAAGTTAGCAGATGCTTTGAGGGAAAAATATGAACAAACCGACGAGTCAGAAGATCTCACCGAGGCCATCAGCCGCTATCGTGCTGTGCTCACATCCTGTCTCCTGGACCATCCAGCGCGTCCTTTCTACCTCAGCAACCTTGCGGGGGTGTTGATGTCACGCTTTCGACGGAGCGGTGACCTGAATGATGTTAAAGAAGCCGCTACGCTGTATCAAGAGCGGCTTGACCTCCTGGACAAGGAACACCCCGAGCGAATGTGGACTCTACTGAACCTTGCTGCCGTCTATCATACCCGTTTCAGGCAAACATATGACTCGGAAGATCTTGAGAAAGCAATCAGTCATAATCGTGAGGCCTTCCTTTTGTGTCCTCCGGTCCACGAAAGCAAGGACATGTTCCTATGGAACCTTGCATTTTCACTTACCAGTCGCTCCGAAAACTTTGGTCGCATGGACTGTTTGAAGGAGGCAATCTCGCTTTATCGTGCCGCTCTTCGCCTCTGTCCCCGGGGTCACCCACGTCGACAACAATCTTTGCGTGGACTCGCCGGCGCCATACATTTGCGCTGCCTTCGGACACATAGAATGGAAGATTTGGAGGAAACGATTAACCTTGAACGTGAAAGTTCAGCTCTCACACCTCCAGGCCACCCAATGCGTCCGGAGATGCTATATAACCTCTCGGTCAGTCTTGAAACACAACATGCTTGGACCGGTGGCATGAGTTACATCGAAGAAGGGATTGAACATCTTTATGAAGCTTCGAAATTAGTTAAATCTGGATATCCCCATTCACGACACATTCTTCACCTTCTTGCGAGGAACCTGGTTTACCGCTTTAGGCACCGTGGCGCAGATAAAGATATGACCGACGCAATCAAACACTACCGAACTTCCATTTCCTTAATCCCCGAAGGCCATCCAGAAGTCTCCTCCATGCTCTCTCACTTTGCCGATGACTTGCACTTTATTTTTTCCCAGACCGGCGATGCGGAACATCTCGAGGAGTCCATTACTTCGTATCGATCTGCCGTCGAATACCCATTCTCTAGTGTGCGTGATAGACTGAGACCAGCTAAAAACTGGACATTCACCGCGCACTCCACACGACACCCCTCAGCTCTGACTGCATACCGCAAGGCGCTCTCCTTACTGCAGCGTGCAATAGACTTAGGTCCCACAGTACAAACTCGCCACGAATATATCAGTGGCCGAGACGTTGAGCACCTTCGAAGTCTTCCTATGGATGCCGCGTCATACACTATCGAGTCCCGTGCCTATGAGGATGCCATTGAGATGCTTGAACGAGGGAGAGCGCTGCTGTGGTCCGGCATGCGCAGCCTTCGCACCCCACTCGATCACCTCCACGAAGTCGACAAATCTCTAGCGGATGAATTCACAGAAATCAGTCAAGCATTGCAGGCAATAATCACTACGACCCACATTCGTGATTTCATGCAGACTCCAGCCGGCATGGATGACGATGATGTCACGATCGGGAGAAAGGACACGTTCGCTCATGACTTGGCGGAGAAACGCAGGCTCTCAGGGGAACTGGATAGGGTTGTCTTGCGGATCCAAGCACTACCAGGATTCGAGAACTTCTGGGGACCCATCCCTTTTCGTCACCTCCAAACCGCGGCAATAGGAGGTCCAGTGGTCATCATTAATCTCTCCAGATATCGTTCCGACATTCTCATTGTCCGTTCCAACCAGCCAGTTGTTCATATCCCTACTCCGACGGACTTCTTTGATAGGGTTACAAAGCTCGCCCTTCAGCTGTCAGAAACGCGGAAGAGTTACCGCTTGGAGTCAAAAAAATACGACCGTGTATTGCGACAGACCCTGGAGGAACTGTCTGAGTTGGTGGGTCGGCCTGTTGCCGACAGGTTAATGGAGCTTGGAATTCCAGAACAGTCCCGAATCTGGTTGTGTCCAACTTCTGTGTTGGCCTCCCTTCCAATTCACGCTGCGGGACCAATATCTTTGCACACCAATGTGAAACGATACCTTTGTGACATTTACGTGTGTTCATACACACCGAGCCTCTCAGCGTTGATAGCGTCGAGGTCCCGCAACTCATCGGGATCTACGAGTGGGCAGCCATCGTTACTCATCGTCGGACAGCCAGACGAATCCCTTCCCGGAGTGGACTCGGAAACACGTAGTATCGAGTGTTTGGTTAGTAGCGGTTCTGTGACAAGGATCGCAGGCGAAGCAGCGACACCTGAAAACGTGATCGCTTACCTTCCGATGCACCCCTGGGTACATTTTGCGTGCCACGGCATGCTACAACCGGGTCGGCCTTTTGAGTCATCATTTCTTCTCCAGCATAACACCCACCTCACACTCCTTCGCATTGCCAAGTCTCACGTTCCCACTGCGGAACTTGCCTTCCTAGCGGCCTGCCATACTGCGGAACTAACGGAGGATGGTACGCCAGATGAAGTGCTCCATCTGACTGCTGCGATGCAGTTTAGTGGGTTTAGGAGCGTGATTGGGACGATGTGGGCGATGGTGGATGAAGATGGGCAGGACCTTTCAGAGTACTTCTATGGCAAGATGTTTGCTGCGGGCGCACAAGTTGCCAGCTATGAGAAGTCAGCAAGGGCACTCCGGCATGCGACTCGGAAACTGAGGGCGGAGAAGGGTGTTTCGCTCGAGCGATGGGTGAACTTTGTCCACTATGGGGCTTGATGAAAGAGCAGGAATGCTGGGTAGCATTAGGGTGAGTCGCTTGGATCGTTTGACTGAGCCAGTATGACTGATATCGTAGTAGTGATCGACGATGTTGCTCGGCTTGCCGCGGCGCTGATCATCTAGCATTACATGTGTACTTTACTCTGTCCATTCTACTTCGCTTCGATATTCTCCTCCTTGGTCATGGCAGCTCTCTGTATTACCGGTATTACGCGTTCTGTACTCACCGGGCCCACCCTACTTTTCTTTTCTATTCTTCTACGTGTTGGTTATAGTCTGTCTGTATGCGACCCTGTATTACGCGGATGTATCCCCTGCTCTCTCGAAAATACCTTCCACTCCCCGCCTCAAATGGTGCATGGCATGCTATCTATGATCAACTATCTCGCTCTACTTGCCTCACGTTTCACACCAGTTCCAAGCACGTCGCATCGTGGCAAGAACATATTGTAAACGCCATCCACCATGCGTTCTGGCTGGAAAATCTTAGTTCGCCGTGCTAAATATTTCACGTCTTGTATCTTTTACAGCCCAATTTTTTTTTTGTCCATACCACTTCTACGCCTGCACCGCTCTTTCCTACAAACAAGTCGAACCACTTGAAGACTTCATAATATCACTTCGAGCTGAAACAAAGCCAGGTTATCATCACGCGCGCCTTGTTCAAACATGGTAACTCTCATCAGGGAAGATCACCTTTCTATGCTTCGCCTATCGTCATCAATACTATTTGATCAAACCATGGCATGAGAATATATGCACAATGCTTCAGCGCATGAAACACGCCAATCCAGACCGTCTAGGGTAAACGATAATGTGGACCACAAGCCACGGCGTCGATTTGTCCACATCATAATGGTCGGCCCGACTCCGGCCAGTCACTTTGAATTTGTCAACCACCTCTCTCGCTTCGTCGTCTCAAGGATACCTACCCATTCAGTGAGCTGTATTAGCAGTCAGCCAATTATGGGATCCGGGAAGAGTTAGTGTTATAGTCGCTCACAAGGAAAAGTTTATAGTGGAGTAACAAGCCAGAAGTCTGAGCCAGTCCGGCCCGGGCCTTCTGAGCGGCCAAATCTGACTGAGCGTGGGGGTCTGGTCTGGCCAAGTCTTAGTCATCATCTGACTACCGCTAAACCCGGAACCACGTGAAACACAGGTGGTGAAGGTCTCTTTCCCTTAACTTTCGCTAACGCGGAGCGCCGCGCCCGGAGCCCATTTCTCTCGGGACGGGTACGAACACGCGAGGATGTGCTCTGAACGCAGACGCCTAAGGACAATTTGCTAGTGGAGTATTCACGAAGAATGGTGGCACGTAAAGACTGTCGTTAAACAGCTTCCCAAGACTCTGAGACTCCACCATGACGACCATGTCAACACGCAATGGTATATCCATATATTTGTTACAGGAACGATGAACTGCACGAAACCCTGTCCCGAAGAAATACTCCCATCGTTTCCGCTGTACCCTGGTAAACGGTGTGAGGTGATGTCCTGATGGTACTTGCCTGCGGCTTTCCTCGCCCGCAGAGTCGACTCAACCACACCGAGGGGACAGAAGTCCCGATTGAAGAGGCGGCCCGAGGTGAGGACACTCATCACCCAACTTGTTCTGCGTCCAATTTCTCCCATTACCTTCTTTCATGGTTACTGAAGATGTTTCCTCTGTCTCGGACGCAAGACGCCTCCTGGGAAGTTAGGTGGCACAAGCCGAGGTCGAAGCTGCTAAATCCACAAATTTTAACGACGAAGGGGCACACTTCAGGATGGCGAGGATGCGGTGCCGCGGCTGATGGACTCGGTCAAGGTGTGTGAGCAAACCATGAAGGTACACCTCTTTGTTTTGATTCCCGTTGGATTCCGGAACTAGACAAGATCAGCTTGTTTTGCTTCCGTGGTCGTGTTGGCAATTGCACCAAGGGTCGGGGAGGCTGCTAGCGATGAGGATTCCAAATGAATCCGGGATATGGGACTCAGGCACAGTAGTCGGCTTGTTGTGTGTCGCCGACAACTTTTTTTAGGACATTGCTGACTGAAATCCGACTGTATGATCACCGACTTGTGTGATGGGATTACAGTTGCGGCGCCGCGGCGGAAATGGGCCGGCTCGGAAAGATGAAGAGTACAATCTATTAGTCACGGTGGCGAACAGTGAGCACTGGTGAGCGCGAGGGAGCAGCGGCATCTCAGACCAACACACCCATGCGATCCACGCGTTGGCTGGCGTGCCAACATCAAGTTGAACGCACCATCTCTACAGGGACGGGACGAGCACTGGCCTTTGAACTGAGATCCCTCAACTCTGGGCTCTGGAATTGGAATTAAGCCGTTGGCCCGAAGATTATCCGAATCTGACAGATACTTCCACTCTTTCAATCAACTCACATTATACCATGACTCAGCGAGAAGGTGCAGAGTTTCGCTGTCATGCCAGTGAGAGCTCAGGTATAAAACTGACCTACTTTGCTGCAAGCGGTTCAGACAACAAAACTTAGTCCTTTCAGTTCTTCATTATACAATCACATCGACTGTCCCCCTTTTCCTACGCAACCTATCATGTCACCTCCTGTCTCTGCTCTCTTCCAGCCACTGCGCATCGGTACAATGAACCTTCAGCACCGTATCGTGATGGCGCCTTTAACACGCGATCGTGCGAACAAGGACCACGTTCACGGTGAACTCGCCAAAACATACTACTCGCAACGTTCCAGTGTTCCCGGAACACTGATCATCACGGAGGCCACATTCATTGCTCCTCAAGCAGCAGGGTACACGAATTCCCCTGGCATCTGGTCTGACGCACAGATCGCAGGATGGAAAGCGGTTAGTAGACCTCCACGTATTATTATTACAAAACTTGTGTGTGCTGACTTTCGAAAGGTTACGGATGCCGTGCACGCAAATGGCTCGTTTATATTCCTCCAGCTCTGGGCCCTCGGTCGTACCGCAGACTCTGCCGTCCTTAAACGGGAAGGAGGCTTTGACGTCGTTGCCCCCAGTCCTATTCCCCTTGGTGCAGTTGCTGGCGATGAGGAGCAGGTTATACCACGAGAACTGACCGTGTCAGAGATCAAGGAGTACGTGCAACTATACGCCAAGGCGGCAGAGAACGCGATGGAGGCCGGCTTTGATGGGGTGGAGTTACATGCCGCCAATGGGTTCCTGTTGGACCAATTCTTGCAGACAGTAAGCAATCACCGGACGGATGAATATGGAGGGTCGCTCGAAAACCGTCTGCGATTCCCGCTCGAAGTAATCGACGCGGTCGCGAAAAATGTGGGCGCGGAAAGGACGGCGGTCCGTATCAGCCCCTGGTCGAACTATCAAGGTGAGAGGAATAAGTGGTCTCGAAGTGCGTCCACACCCCACACCCACTGATCGCCTTGTTTTTGTTAGACATGGGAATGAAGGACCCGCTTCCGACGTTCACGACTTTGGTTGAACGCATTCGCGTGGCGTACCCGAACTTGGCCTATATCCATGCTATTGAGCCGCGCTTCCATGGCCCCAAGGAGCCGCGTATCAATGGCCCTGCAGACGCAGATTCCACTCAAAACAACGCTCAGTCGAACGAGACCTTGCGCAAGGCCGCGGGTGATATCCCCTACGTTGCCGCGGGCGGCTTCGACCGTGCGTCAGCTACCAGCACAGTGGAGAAGTACGGCGGTCTGGTTGCCTTTGGCCGTCATTTCATTGCGAACGTGAGTACTCTCCTTTCAATTACGGGGGGCCTGGAAATGAGTTCTCACGTGGACATACTACCACAGCCCGATCTTCCGTTGCGCCTGAAAGAAGGGTTCCCTTTGACACCGTATAATCGCGGCACGTTCTACAGCCCAGAAGCTGCAGCTGGATATATTGACTACCCTTTCGTTAATGAAGTTGTACCTTTGAAGGCGTAAGAGCCAAACAAGTAGATACCAGGTTGTATTCGAGATCCAGTAGTAATAAGTACTTAATAATTGACGGATACCATTATTTGGTGGTAAAGACCTGGAACGCTGAGCTGGCTGAGCTGCGCGTTTGGGAGCCTGAGAGTGGCGCGAAAGGGGCGATTGCCAAGGCATCCCGTGACCGTGACGTGTAATTGAAACCGAGACATCTACCACATCAGAGAAATTGCAAAAAGATTATTGGGCATGATCAGGCCTGATCATGTCAATCATGCCCGTCATGCTCATCATGCCCAATCCTTCCAGTGACCACATGATCTAGCTTGGAAAAGTTGGGATCGTTTTCGGCCATTCAGGATCGACACCGCTGAGCATGATCATGTCCCGCCATATAATCAGTCAATGATCCTTCCAGTGGCCACATGATCTAGGTCACCTATTTATGATCATCCCCTATCATTTATTGGCCTTAAAACAATAAAAGTTTATAAGGGTTATTGACCTGTATTTCAGATAACCCAATTATTTTCATCTTAACCGTTTAATTTAATTCCATTATATGATGTTATTTATTATTTATTTTGGTTTTGATGTTTCTTAGTTTCTCAAATAATTAACTC